>JAWNNM010003034.1:0-122822 GCA_035044965.1 Lordiphosa andalusiaca
TGTCACAACTGTTGACAGGACATGGATGGATCAGCATCTTACTTTGGTGGCTTAAGCACGTCCCAACCGGCATAGACTGCCAGGCAATCAAGACGCAGAACATGCCATCAGTCCTTTAATTAATCATGAAAAAAACCTGAGCTGAGCATGCGGGTGGGGTGGACATACCCAGCTTCTATCCTGCTGAGCTATATGATTGATTCTGAATAGTATTTTATAAATCATCCATCCATAGGAGTGTAGCCTAGAATCGATCCCAAGGTGTCCTACTATTTGATTTTGTACCCAATTAAGTTCCGCTGCGTTTCGTATACCAAAACATCAAACATCTGAGAAGAGTATCAAAATACAGCTGAAGAATGATTGATGAATGTAACCGAGCTGAGTTAAACCACAGACAGAACCCACAAAAGCGAGTATGTGTGAAAAATATCATAAACTGGCCAATGCAGTACAACAACAATCATCATCATCATCATGCAGGCCATACAGGATTAGCAGCAAGGATCTGCCATTCTTATGGACCTTTTGCCCGCTGTGTGTGTGAGTGTGCGATATTAAATATAATTGAATTGATATGAAACATTCAGGACAGCAGGCAACAATGGCCATCCACATAGCAGACACTCATTTTTATGTTTATTGGCCGCATACGAGCACACACCCACATCGCCTCACGCACACACACATATGCAAATGTGTAGCTGAAAAGCGGCTCCTGCTCGGCATCGTCCTTCTGACAAGCTTATTGATGACTGTTTGGCAAATGCAGAAATTCTTACCCAACTTTAATAAAAGAAATATCCATTCTCAAAGGAGCAAAAAATGCTCCTCTCTCCCCTTGCATCCTCTTCCGTGCCGGGCTGCCCGGGGGGAATAGAAAAGAATCCATTTATGTACATGCTTGTGGGTCACATTTCATTATTCATCATTTTCTCGCCTCTCCCTGCCTCCGGTTTCACTCCTAAAATAATGAAATTACAATAATCTGCAATGTTTCCACTGGACACAAAAGAATTATGAGCCAACTACGGCAGCAAGTGCTGATGACAGTTCTGGTATTCCTTGCCACTGGACAAACCAATGGCAGTGCATTAAATTCGAGTAAAAAGTAATTGTCAGCCGCACAGAGCGACACTCACTTAGTTGGAATTAGCCATAAATGTTGACCAAAAAATGCCAGTTGACTGGCAAGTTCTCAACACGCATAAAAACTATGGGAAACTGTGGAAAACTTTTCCACATTTCTATTCATAATTCAGCACATAATTATGGTCGGCCATCTCTTTCTAACTCCGGACAGTCGAAATATGTCAGCAACTTTTCAGAACTGTTACAACGCCAATTTGTCTACAAAAATGTTGTCCATCCCCAACACCCTCCCTCTCCCTGTCTGACACTCTCGCCCTGTCAAATATTATTTCAACTCACATTCTGCTGAAATTATGCAAATATTTAGATATACTTTTTTGCCCAGCTTATGCATTATGCTAAATAATTGCCAGCGTGTTTTTTTTACGGATTTTCCCAAAAGCAATTCGGCGGGTTTCATCCACTTGGTCAGGTTATGCAAAAATGTTGCGTTAATTATCGCAAAATGCCACAAAATGTTTGCGCTTGCGACCAGACAATTTATTTTTTGTTTAATTTTGTTTGCTTCTGGCCACGCGTAATTACATGAAGAATTCATGTGTGAAATTTTGTTATTGTTTTTCGTACATTGTTTAACTTTAAAACATTTATTGGATTTTGTTAGCGGCAGACAGAAACAAACAGAATCGAATATCGGGAAGCGCCGAGGAGGGAATGTCCTTACTGCGTGTTTCCAGGAGCTTTAAGTCTCGCACTTTTCAGCGAATGTTTTCAAATGGAGCTTTAGTGAGGAATCGATGGGATGAATGTTGGTCATTGTAGTTGGTGGTACAAGCCCACTGTTGGCATAGATCCCACTGATTTTTTTTGGATCTCAGGACCAGGTGGCGTTCGCATACGGGCATCAAAATCATCACGGCATCAAAAGTGCAATGAAGCTGTGAAACAAGAAGGCACATTTCCTCATTGTGTATTTTTGAAGCGGGGTTCCATCGAAAGTGTATCATCATGCAACCGAACATAGGATCAAATATAGCAAAGCTTGACGTATGAAAAATCCGCTAGGTTTTCTTTAGACAAGACAAGAGCTCAGAACTCTGTTTGGTTGACCCACACTGGGCCGTTGCCTGATTATTGCATGTCAGTCGAGTGTGCCGAAGTTTCTTTATCCATGCTAGTGCTCGCTCAAATATTTTCAAAAACCTTTTTCTCACAACGACACATTTTCCGACCGATCGATTGTATGGAAGCTATATGATATAGTCATCCGATATGGACCAAATTTTTTAGATATATATTTATGTATATGTTAGAAACAAATCCAAAACTTCAAGATGTTATTATTGAAAAAAAAAAGTTTTCAAACAAAGACTGTGTTTCAGACCTATTTTTTGTATGACAGCTATACCATATAGAACTCCGATTTTTATCAAACTTTGCAGAACTAAATATAAAAAGCACAGAAAACAAATGAATACAACGTTTGGAGACGCTTACATTGAAAAGAAAATAGTTTCTCTCACTAAAACTAGTATTCCGACCGATTGTTCCTATGGGAGCTATGAGATATAGTCATCCGATCCGGTCGGTTCGTGCATATGAATAGAGTGCAGCAAAAAGAAGACTCTGTGCCAAAATTTCAGTTGGATAGATTCAAAATTGAGAGACTAGTTTGCGCAGAAACAGACAGACGAACGTTCAAAGCTCAATCGACTCAGCTCGTCACCTTGATCAAGAATATATATAGTTTATTGGGTCGGAAATGAATGTTTCTTTGCGTTGCAAGCTTCTGGGCAAAAATATAATACCCTTTGCAAGGATATAATAAACTATTCACCAAACTCACCTCTCGACTGGGCCATTGTCCTGCCGTCGCCATCTTTAAAAAGTAAAGTCCAATGATGCCGCCGGGCCATAATACACACCAAACAGTGCATTTTTCTGGATGCATCGGCAGTTCTTGCTATATTTCTGGCTGCTCTTGACACCAAATTCGACAATATTGTTTGTTCACGTATTCATTTAACCAGAATTAAGTATCGTCGCTGGACACAATTTTCCGATAAAAAAGTGGCATTTTGATTATAAAACAAGAAAGAAAGTCGGTCAAGCCCGACTATAGCATACTCTGTACGAACGAAATTATACGCTCAGCATAAATTTTGATGCTGCTGTAGTAGCTGAAAGCAGCGCTGCTGCAGCTAACAGTCTTTTGATCATAACTCGAAAACCGTTCATCCAATCTTCACCATTCCTTCGGCTGATCGATGAGTTATCCTTATTACTAAATATATCTTGAAGGAACAATCCACCTATCTTTAAAACTGTAGGAGATATGACGTTTTTTCTAAACTGCGGGGGCGGCAGGGGGCGTGGCCAATATTGAAAATAAACTTGATATGCCTGCAGACATAAGAAGCATATGTCCCATACATGTCAAACTTCTATCTCTTACCATCTCTGAGATCTGTGCGTTCATACGGACAGACAGACGGACAGACGGACAGACAGACAGACAGACAGACGGACAGACGGACATGGCTATATCGACTCGGCTGTTGATGCTGATCAAGAATATATATACTTTATGGGGTCGGAGATGCTTTCTTCTGGATGTTACATACTCTTGCACAAACTTATTATACTCTATGTACCTTTGGTACAGAGTATAAAAATGTGTTAAGAGTTCACCTGAGTTGGATTCTACAAAGATTTTGTAGAAAATTGAAACCAGGTGTCTAGAAACAGCTCTTAGCTGCCGATGAGAATCATAAGGGTTATAGAATGAGGTACTTGAACCACAAAATAAAAGAAGACTTGGCATGAAATGGTAGATAGTCAGTAGATAGCGGACTTTCGCATATTTTTATCCTTAAAAGACAAAATTAAAGTGGATAAAAAATTCTGGGGCCCTGTTTCGATTGCTGAGTCGGTTTTCGTGTTGAACATTGCCAGGTAGAGCTTAAACATAGCAATGGTTAATAGAAGGTGACAAGATCATGTTTGAGGAAAATCAAATTTCGATAGCTTAATGCCAAATGGATCTAATTCGTCTAGTAGCCACAGACATTTTCCTTACTTTTCATAAAAAAGGGTGAGTTTCTAACGAGAAACACCAACGTTTACATCAACACCGAATCGGAATTGGGAACTGGGCCGTATATGTTGTGTTGGCTCATTAAGTTTATGAAATGCGAAACAAACCGCCTTGAATTTCAATGTTATTGCATAAGTTGAACGGTCAGCAACACAAATTTCTCTGATTTAATTTACAACTATTAGTTACTATTTATTACTAACCACATTAGTACCTGTCTAGTCTACTAGTATTAAAATCGATTTGAAAATAGGCAAAAAAAAAATATATATATCTTTAAAACTCCAATTGAAATTTGAACACCAATATAAAAGTAGGCATGGCCTGATAGGGAAGCAACTTAACGGTTATACGCAATATGTTGTTTTTGTTTTTCAAGAACTAAAAATTGATCAAATAGAATAACAAAAGGTAAATTCTGAAAATTCACTTGGTATTCGAATAATACATCATTATAAAGCCATCAATTTTCGGGTCGGAAGAGTCTACTGTTTCTCAAACATTTTTTTTTAAAGCCAAATACTAAGTGTATCACATGTTATATATAATAGCATGTTTAGAACTGATAAAAATCTCAATCAACCCTTGCAGAGGGTAAATTCAAATTGCTCCGACCACATACAGTATATACATATTCTTGATCAGCATGACAAGCTGAGTCGATATAGCCATTTCGATGCGATTCCTATGCGATTTCCTCCGTCAGTTTGTAAACTATCACCACGAAACTTTTCACGAAGTTACAAATACGCTGCACATTTATCGGAACTGGCCAAATCGGATGTCTATAGCATAGAAATGATCGGTCGAAAAACGATTCTTAGTGAGAAAAACTATTTTGTTTTCAAAGCAAACGTCTCCAAACTTTGAATTTCATAGTTAGGTATGTTTTCCCATGATTTCACTTAGTTTGGTCGAATTCGGAAATCTATATGGTATAGATATAATCTATATCATGGAAAAGTAGAGTCAGAAAACTAGTCTTCGTGAAGAAAACATGTTTATTTTCAGTGGAAATGTCCTTAAAAACGTACTGCTAGGATATACAAACATCGGCCGCGCCGAAGTAAGCTTTCCCCTCGGTTTTTTTCTTTGTTCATATACTTTAACCATGTAGTCTTTGTGTTTCTTGTGCGGGAGCTAGAGTTCGACTTTAGAAGCATAATTTCATAGTGAATTTTTGTTCGAATTTTTCGTAGAATCGGATTCTGGTAGACGCGATTTGAAAAGGAAAAAAAAATTTGATCGTCCCCAATACATTATCTTTATTTACACAAGTGATCTTATAATAGAACAAGCTTGTCATAGACTGCGGGTAATATTCATTTATGATAGGCTGACACTTAAGACCTATATTCAAATGTTTAAGATTCTGGCCAATATATGGGAACGCCTGGCAGAGGGTGTCACTTCCACATATCTGAGAACGTTCATTCTCAGGAACTATGGAGCTAACGAGCTTAACAATGCAATGTAACTTTCTGCCGCATAATTATATGGGAATAGAGAAACCAAATAAGTGTAATTAGCTTGTGCTGACTTTCCCTAGTTTCGGTTTCCTCTCTGTTTTCCACTTATGTCAGTTACGTGACAATAAAAATATTGCCCATCAATTATCACAAGTGAGTACATCACAGTCCGCGTGCACTTGCTCCATTGAGTGTGCTCTGCTACTGGCAGAAAAGCAATTCTCTGCGTCCCCAACCCAGTCCACACCAGCACCCCCCCCCCCCCTTTCAGGCGGCACCCGCGCATTTTTGTAACAAAATCTGTGAGAGTTTAATATGTATGGCTGCCTGGCAGCAGGTTTTATGAGCACACACGCACTCGCACAAGCATGCTGCATATTGTCATAATAGAGTAAGCGTGATATATTGAATTTTGCAGTCAATAAACGTTTTATGATCACAGCTGCACACATTTTAAAAGTTGTCTGCCATTCCAAAAGGGCGAACTCCAGTCAAGTGTGGCTAAGCTCTGGGCTCTAATTCATGTGTGCCATCCATCGCATCCATCTTTTTTCTGTTCGCCTCGCTGTGGGAGTATCATCTCCCTGCATATGCGTCAGGGATATCTGCAAGTGCATCGAAATGCCTAGTCTGGCCTTCATAGCCGGCGAATGAAAGTGAATTGAAAAAAAGCGAAAAAATGTCAGAACACATTGCTCGTGGCCAGCAGGAGAAAGCTGTCAATGAAGATGAAGCAAAGACAGAATGAGCAGCAAGAGTCAAAGGGATATGGCGCCACGCCCAGGCAACAATGATAGGTGGGCAGGAAATTGAGGCAGTCAGAAGACACTCGATGCCTTGACAGCATTGATTATGCTGCGTTACCAAACAGGATTTCGTTTTCTCTTTGAAACAAGGGGGAAAAGTGTACAGAGTACACCCACACACTCACGCACAAACATAAGCGACAAAGAAGGCGAAAACAAAAATAGACTGGCAAAAAAAACGCCGGCAAGGAGGTTTACAAGTTCTCGTAAGGCGGCTTAAGCGATTTGCGAGTTTATGGAAAGCCAAACTCACTTGCCGCACAAACAACAACAAAGTGGAAATCTTATGTGTGGGTGCAGGAAACGGGGCGGCGGTTGTATTGTTAAACAAATGGAAAATTGCTTTTTGATGTAGTCAGTCGAGTTGTGCCTTTCCCCGGCCGACTAAGTTGAAGGGTTTTGCAGGGCTTTAAAGCGCCTAAAAGTATGCCACAAGGCAGCTGCATGTTGCACTCGATGGATTTACGGCGACAGGCGACAGGCGGGAGCGAGGCGCGATGACGATGATGATAGCCTTGGTGGTGGCTGTTGCCAATTCAATATTGTTGCACGGAATCGCTGCCCCCGGTGTATCCGTGGCGAGCTCTGGAAAGAGCCAGAATTATGCACAAAATGGCCGACAACTGGTGCCCCTCTTCGGACGCGCTGCTTCAATTTGAATAAATCTCATGTTGTGTGTTTTTTTTTGTTTCCCATTGCAGATG
Organism: Lordiphosa andalusiaca; assembly: GCA_035044965.1. Taxonomy (NCBI): domain Eukaryota; kingdom Metazoa; phylum Arthropoda; class Insecta; order Diptera; family Drosophilidae; genus Lordiphosa; species Lordiphosa andalusiaca. The sequence goes on from JAWNNM010003034.1 coordinate 7,169, forward strand.
CCGGCCAAGCCATGCTGCGCGATGTCAATTTGGTGATGCAGCCGCCTGCAGTGCGGCGTGGCCAGTCGGTGGCTCTGCTCTGCAACTACCATCTGGACGGTGCGCCGCTTTACTCAATTAAGTTCTACCGTGGCCAAATGGAGTTCTATCGCTTTACTCCAGCGGAGTATCCCAACACGATGGTCTTCCACTATCCCGGTATACGGGTGGATGTGAGTCACCGTCCCGCCTGCGGGCCATTATTGATCAAAATTAACATTTACCCACCCTTCCCCACCTACAGGAGAGCAGCTCGAATGCCACACAGGTATTCATACGCAACGTCAGCTTCGGTCTGTCCGGTCAATTCAGCTGCGAAGTGACGGCCGATGCGCCGCTTTACTCCACCTCCATGGCCTATGCACAAATGCAAGTTGTGGGTAAGGAAGTGTTAATATTAAAATTTAAATTCAAACTCTAGGTTGAGCATTATTCATGACCCCTGCCTTGACAAACTTCATTTGAAACCCACTGCAGTGTTATTTGGTTTTGTTTGGTCACGGAAGATTTGGTTTGTTATTAAAGTTCGAGCGAAAATTAAAACATTATATAAATCAACACAAACTAAAACATGTTATTGCAGGAGAAAGGACTGCGGTTCGGTCAGTACAAGTCGCTAGTCTACTAAAAACTACCCAAAATTTATGAATTTTGTTTCTAAATGTTAAATATTCTAAAAGTATACACCAAGTATATCAATACCCTGTGTTATACTTCTTCTTTCTGAAATACTCCAACACTCAAATCATTTTTTTTTAACTTTACCTTACCCTACTGGGACTCGAGCTCGGGTCCTCCGGTTAATGAACACAAATGACATTCCGTCTTAACGTTGTCCGCCATTGACGATACGCGAGACTTAAGTTCAAGTTACCCTAAGAAACCCAGTCCTTTAAACTGGCAAAGTTTTCAGTAAGTTTATTTTTTAAAAGACAGTCACCAATTAGGTCACTTTTCCTCAATTGAGTTATCCACAATCCACATGATAAAACTTTGGAGGCCTAGAACGTGGTTGTGAGTCTGTGCCACTGCAGGCGTACGCGTATAATTATTTAAATATATATATTTTTTTAAATTTTTTTTCTTGTTTATTTTCAAAAAATATTTGAGCTCAAATTTAAGCTAAGCGCTTTGTTAAGAAACAAACTCATTGTTAACAAGAAAGAAAGTCGGTCAAGCCCGACTATAACATACTCTGTACCAAGAAAATTTGTCTTTTCATCATAACTCGAAAACCGTTCATCCGATCTTCTTCATTCCTTTGGCGGATCGATAAGTTATCATAATAACTAAATATGTACAGAAGAAACAAGCCACCTATCTTCAAAACTGTGGGAGATATGACGTTTTTTCCATATTGCGAGGGCGGGAGGGGGCGTGGCCAAAATTGAAAATAAACTTGATCTGCCTGCAGACATTAGAAGCATATGTCCCATACATGTCAAGCCTCTATCTCTTACCATCTCTGAGATCTGTGCGTTCATACGGACAGACAGACGGACAGACGGACATGGCTATATCGACTCGGCTGTTGATGCTGATCAAGAATATATATACTTTATGGGGTCGGAGATGCTTCCTTCTGGATGTTACATACTTTTGCACAAACTTATAATACTCTATGTACCTACGGTACAGAGTATAAAAATATAGAATAAACAAAAAAAAAAGAAAACAACTATTCAAAAAAACTCACAAACTTCACTCTCTAAGGCAAAGTTTTAGCATCTGACCCAAGCGTCTTCTTTCTGGCTGCAAGTTTAAGCTGACACTGACTCAACTGTTTTTTCAAACGTTAAGGAAAAGTGACCTTGCATTACATTTCGGTAACCATATACTCAAAAACAACTGATGGAATATATGGTTTGTAGTTGAAAATCTGGCCGTTTAGATAAAAAGATTCCTTGAATGTTGAATTAATAACAATTTTTCTTTTAAATATGTGCTTAGCCTAAATTCTAGGCTTCTAGTTATATCGCTTTTGCTATCGCATTTTCACCTCCTTTCATTAAAAAGAGTTCCCCTCTGGTACATTTCTGACAGGTAGGAAAGCATTACTTCTGGAAGATACGTAAACGTCTCTTCTGAGCATTAAGATAGCGTTTCTTGCTGAGGAGATAAAAAGTTTCTTCTCGATCCCTCAATAAGCGTTTCTTGCTAGAGATTTGAATTGGTGTCTCGTAAGCACTGAAAATCGACGAACCAAAGCAACTTTAGTCTTAAAATTAATGCCAACTCTTTGATATGAAGTAGGGGTCTTTGATTCAAGCACAATTGGGATACCTTTATCAAGTAGTCGCACACGCCGGTTGCTAGGCGTCAGATACTACTTATATTGAATTGTATCTGCCTTAAAATCTATCTGCCTTAAAATATTCAGCAATATATTTTATGCATATCGCGCATAGAGCAGACAATTTATAATTCTCAAGTTTAAAGTCTCTGCAATCCCAGTTACAATTGTAGAATATTTGCAGCTTTTTTAATTTTAATTTTGTTAGAGGGATGCAATTGCATCTAAGCCTCCTCAAATAATAAATGTAAGTTTTAGCTGCATTTTTTTACCATCAACAGAAAGATACAACTTATTAAGTAATACAGTCTAACAGCCATTTTGCGGGCTGAATTTCATATAAAACCGCTTGGCATTTCTGCGTGTCTTTGTTTCAAGCAGGGAAAAGTGTTTCTTTAACTTTACTGCTTCACACTTTTTTCTGCATTTTGAAACCTTGCGGCAGTTTGTGAGCCAAAGAATTTACTGCATTTAAAAACCTATCAATGAATCGAGCCTTAAACCTTGCTTGGGGTCAGAGGCTCCGTTTTATGTACAACATTCAAAACCAAATTGAACAGTATGGACGTACAAGCGAAACAATCACCGTATCAAAATAACCTGTTTTTTGCTGCTGAAGCCTATAAGTTTGTAATTCTTTATTGTCTGTCTTTCAGAATTCCCCGAGAAACGGCCACAGCTATTTGCGGAGCAGTCTCGCTACGAGCCCGGCGATGTCCTTCGAGCCAATTGCAGTACGCTGCCCTCGCGCCCCAAAGCCCAGCTAAGCTTCACCATCAACAATGTGCCGGTAAGTGGAAGTGCCGCTTATCTCGTGCCAGCAATGAGCATATTGGCCCCAGGCTAATCATAGTTCAATTGTAGCCGGGGGTGAGCAGTATTAAGATATCAATGAGAATGTAGATACATTGTGCATTCCCTGAATATGTAATTAATGCCTCGTTTGCTGGGAACTTTGGGTTCGCGAAGGCCTTTGTCTAATTAAACAGCTTTGACTTGCCTAACGGCATCGTAAATCCTTTATAATTACATCCACCACTCGCTGTTCCCCTAATCCCATCTCAAGCACATGCGACTAAGGCGACGTGCCTTCAAAATTTGTCCCTTATTTATGAATATTAAGTAATTTAATCAAGACGGAGGGGCTCAACTTACCTACTTAATTAAAGTCCCAAACTCCGCACACAAAATGAAGTCAATAAACCAGAAAAGGGTTTTGTGTGTTGATTTGATTGTGCGATCTGCCTCCGTGTCATTTATCATTCTAAGCGGGGGGAGGCGGGCTAAAAAAACAAGTCACATGTCCGGAAAAGTCATATGCATATATAAAGGGACGAAACATCATTAGTCATTTTTTTGCAACAGCTCGGCGACCGCCGCTAATCAGTTGCATAAATCAACAATGCAAAAGTCAGTGGGGCAGTGGGGCGTCGGTTCAGGATATACACCCGGGGGTATCGTTTTAAAGGCGTTACCATTTTAGGACGGCAATTCTTTTTGACCGCAGGCGGCCTAACCTTTACCCTTTTTCCGCTACATCCTTGCTGGCTCTACTGTTATTAATCATGAGACACGACATCAAATAAATTGCGTTAAAGTTGTTGTGTGCGGGGCCGAGCTTTCCAAATGAATTTACGAGATGAACAAATTTTCAGTTCAGACACAAAGAATTCAACTCAATGCGGAGGCGAAAAAGAAAACTTATTAAACGCTTCATAAATTTTTATATTATGTCTACCCACATCATCAGACATAACGTGCAGAGTCTGTGTCTCTGTCTCCGTCTCTGTCTCTGACTGTGTCTCTCCGTGTCTTATCCTTAACGCTTTATATCTGTCTTCGTGCCGTAGTCTACTTTTGGGGTCACACACAAAACACAAGCACAAGAGACGTGCACTCGGAAAAATGGATTGTGGAGTTAAGTCATGGTGCTTAAAATGTTCAGTATGCTGAGGAAATATTAGTATTAGTTATAAGCAATCAATGTTCTTGAATCAAGTATCTAGAAACTTACAGTAGGGTTAAGAAACAATCTGCAGAACCCACCGTTTCTGCGTAGAACAGTTTTATGGGTAATTACAAATTTCATCACATTACAATTTGTATGCGCTTTGCCACAGAGTTTAGAATTTGATGATTGTCATGTAGAGTTCTAAAATTGCTGATATGAAATATTAATTTCTGGGATTTATGCACAGGCTGATGTGGATATGCTTTGCGGACAATTGCCCAGCTGGTACATTGATTCCGCATTCGCCAATTCGGACGAGATAAGCCTTAAATGCGATGAGAATAGAATTGATAGGGATTCAAACAGTTGTACTTGAGCGACAGTTCCTTGAAGTATTAAATACCACGAGAAGAATCGGATGATCAAGCTGTTAAAGACTTAAGTAGAGATTATTCCAACTCTGGGGAGAATTAGCTTTCCAGAACTTCAAAATAAACAGAACTATGAGTATCCAAAATCGAGTAAGGAATGTCGAGTTATGAATATCCAGTATCTAATTATAAGTATCGAGGTATGAGTATTTAGCTATTGTTCTCCAGTTGGTAGGATCAAGTTATTAGTACCTACACAGACAAAATAAAGATCCAAAAAGATCCATTTGATGTGAAAATGTCTTTAATATACTTTTGATCATCAAACGGTGACCTAAATCATCCAAACAATGATAATTTTTAAGGATATTTAAGACATATCCAGTCCAAGTGGATACGGAAAATCATCCAATGGATATTTTGTAAAATCCTATTTTCTCTGTCTAGTTAAGAGTATCGAGAAGTGCGTATCGAGCATCATGCTTTGAGTATCGAGTAAGTGAAGAGCGGAGCTTATTTTATACAGTGTGTTTCACATCAATGCCACAATCAATTCTTTTTCATTCAACCGAATCGAAAATGTAGGTTCCAAAGAGATTCAGCTGTCAAACCGCCCCGGAGTCGGAGACTCCGTGTTTTTTGAGAGTTCAGCGCAAAAAAAGTTTCCCTGCCGAACCCGAACCTGAATCAGAGCAAAAATAACGAGCCATTTCTTATTGTGAAAGACTTTTGTATTTTAAACTCTACAGATATCACAAAGTTACTCTCAAAGTCATCAAAGTGGGATTGGGGTAAGCTTTTGGGTGAATTGTTGCATCAAATTTGCAAAACATCGATTTCTACTCATATTGAAACATTTGTCGAACACAAGCTTTATCTTCTGTAATTTGCTTTAATGTCTGATTAAAGAGTTAAGGAAACCGTTCTCACATTTTAAGTTCTCCCTAAGCCAAATATTTGGCACATTCGAGCATAAACAGAATGCCAAGAAAAACATTGCAGATGTTTATAATCGTCAAAGGGAACCAATGGACGAAAGCATAAATCATTATTTACCATGTTTATCTTCTGATGAAGATGAAAGAAAATAATTTTGGGGCAGAACTCTCTCTGCCATTATTCTGCATACTTTATTTTGTTTCAATACGCTTTCCCTTTCTCGAAACAAACATTTTTGAGTTGTACGTATAATTGTGGGCAGGAGTGTAGCTGTTCCTGCAACACAAGAATCAGTCGAGCTCGTTTGTTTCTACTCCTTAGTTTGTTTTATCCAGGTAAAGAGGCAGTATTGATGAAAAACACTAGAAGACTTATTTTTGTTTATCTAAGCCAAGCTCAAATATAATATGAAATTATTAGAAAACTTTCCTAAATGTTTTCCAAACGAGCTAAAAAATATCGTCTGGATCCCGGTTCGAACCTAAGCCTGGGTTCGGCGACCTTCCAAACCCGCTTCGTGTTCCCGAACACAAAATTTGTCGCGGGTTCGAACCCCAGAGTGGAACCCTGCTGATTTTTTTGAGGTTTGCAGCCCTGGTTTAAGGTTCGGTTCACACTTGGGTTATAGATACCAGAATGGTATTTTGTCGGCATAGTAATCGCTTACCAACTTGTAAATATGAGCTCAAGAAATCGACGTGCAAGAGAGAGTGATTGTTGAGAAACCTTGCGGATAAAGGCCATATAAATGAAGTCTTCTTAAAAGGTTCGAATTTTATTATAAAATCATAAAATATTATAAGGTTGGCAAAAAAGTCTTGCGGTATTTTTATTGAATTTTCAATTGTTCATAAAATTGGTTATAATAATGCGATTTAAGTCAAATATGCGCCGTTTTGTTCGATGACGAGTTCCTAACGAGATGCCAACTTCATAATGCCCCTCTTATAGAAGCTCGCTTCCCTATTGTCAAAAAACTCGGAGAGCCAATTTTCACAGGACTCTCTTGTGGCCAACTTCCGACTACCAAGCTCGTTCGCCATGGACAGAAATAGGTGGTAATCGCTTGGTGCGAGATCCGGACTATACGGTGAATGCAAAAGAACCTCCCATCGAGCTCCCGGAGCTTCTGGCGCGTCACCAAAGATGTGTGTGGCCTGGCGTTGTGCTGATGGAAGACAATTCGGCCTCTGTTGATCAAAGATGGCCTCTTCTGCATGAGTGCTGCATTCAAGCGGTCCAGTTATTGGCAGTACAGGTCCGAATTGAGCGTTTGGCCATAGGGGAGCAGCTCATAGTGGATGATTCCCTGCCAATCCCACCAAACACACAGAAGAACCTTCCTGGCCGTCAGTCCAGGCTTGGCCACCGTCTGGGCAGCTTCACCGCTTTTCGACCACGACCACATTTTTGCCTTTATCGTAGTAGTACTGTAAAATATGCCGTATTTTCTCTTTATTTTGCTCCATGTTTGCGACGCTATAACTCACGAACGACTAAAAACAAACAACAATAAATCAAACACGTGTTAGCGCGTGAAAAGAGCTTTCCAAAAAGCTCTAGCGTGAACCGATGCGACGAATACAACTAGAGCTACGCGCTTGCAAAGACAAGCTTGCGGAAATACCGCAAGACTTTTTGGACAACCTTATATTAAGTTCTAGCAAAGCAACAGAAAATCAAAACACCTGGCAGTGTGACCAAAATTTAAGCAGGTTTTTAAATCTGGTCACACTGGGCCAAACACGAATTGATTTTTTGGAATTTATGTTTTGTCCTTTGAACTAAGCTTAAGACTTCTCTGATATACGAGAAAGACCTATCAGATCTTTAAAAAGTTCGATTTTTTAATACATACGAAATCGAATTTTTTACTCTCATCAAGTTGTTTCGCACTCACCATATTAACGACTCCGCTTATACCTCATGCCAAATGCCAAAGTACTTTCATTTTTCCACAGTGTACGCTCACATGCAGGCCGTTTAACATTTTATCTAGACGCTTTCTTTTCTTGGCCAACTAATGACAAAAGCCAAGACAAAAGTGTGCCGTCTGATGTAGGAAGGAGCCTGCAAGATGGGGAATAGAGTGTGTCACATAAAATTTTATATCTACTGTGTTTATGTTGGCACAGACAAGAACAACAACAACAACAACAGCCATTTCGGTGGCAATGGACCCGCAATTTAGTTTCATATGCCCGAGCATTAGATGCCTTTTTGATATTGAATTATGATCTGGGCTGTGCTGCTGCTGATGGCGCTCTTTAAATACGATGAAAACTACGCCAATGCATAAATAATACCAGCCAAGAGCTGGTGTTAAAGCCACAATCCCCCGCCCCCCGGCGGCATGTGTGACTCCACCCACTGAGACGGCCACACATAATTTGTTGAAAACTTTCTGTCATATTAATGGAAAAGTAGCACAAAGTGAACAATTTTCTTGTTGATGGCGAATTAGTTGGGATTAGGGCCTGTCCAGAGCAGCAGCAGCAGCAACAACGGCAGACGAGGGATTTGGGTGCAAATCGATTTTTGATAAATTATTTATAAAGCCAATTAAAGCAGCTTTCAATGCCCGATGATTAATGAATATTCTCTGGGAAAATCGATTGGAAAACAACAATTTAAAGAATGGCTGCAACTTGGAGAATACCCCTAGACTGCATAATGGAGGCCAAGTCCCATTTGATAGTGCCCAATGGAAATGTTAATGCAGATTTCAGTTTAGTTTTGCTGCTGCCTAAATCCTTTTCGGGCACCGCATTAACATGTTGTGCGACCATTCGATAATAATTGCCTGGACAAAAGCTAACCAAACTGTTTTCCGGGCAGGCGTTTGGGCAAGGCAAATGGCAAATGCTCATTTAATTGCCCGGCCGGCAAGCGGCAATGCCATAAAGGTAAATCACAAGAAATATGAGGGTATTTTCACTTTTGGGTCGCTGCCTCCGCTGCCACATGCTTAATTAAAGCGTTTGGCTTCTTAAGAGTTTCTCGTAAATTACGCGGCATTAAATTGCCGGGGCGGAAAGCGAGAGAGCTGCAAATGGCATTTTCTGTCGCTGGCTGTGCCTTTGCCAGCATAAAAATAAAAATAAAATTCAAATAAAAAGCTAAGCCAAAGACGCACAAAAAGGCGAAACAAAAAGTGTGTGTGTGTGTGTGTGTGTGTGTTAAAAGGGTTAAAAAGCGACCAGCAAGCACCGCAGCAGGAGCAGCAGCAGCAGCAGCAGCAGCAGCGCAATAAAGCGATTTTGCTTCTAATGTTGTGGGTGCTGGTGTCTGTGTGTGTGTGTGTGTGCCAGAGAAGCATCCTGTTGTTCTCCCCTCGCCTTACCACGTTGACCCAAATTCTGACAGCACAACCTGTAAGATCTTACACCTTTTTTACATGCATAAGTAAATGGCGCTCGAATGAGTTTGTAAGTGGAAATGAAATGCATATTTATTGTATTTAAATTGCCAACGAGTTTCGTTGCTTCAGAGTTGGGCCCCGGCCCCCCGTACCTACGCGTAGGTTGTCGGGCAAGTGGGGCGGAAATGGCAACACATCCATTTGCAAAAATTTCGACGGCACACTAAAAGCAATGCATTGACAAAAGATGCGCCAAAACGGAAATCGTGTGTCTGAGGAGGTGTCAGAAAGCTATGTCAAATGAACCGAAGAGACAGCACGGAATTGAAGTGTAAGTACAAGTCTTCCAACGCAAAGGGTGTGCTTTTTTGAATACCCGTTACTAGCAGGGTAACCAAAAAAGTGCAAGTGTATGTAATAGGCGGAAGAAAGCAGCTTCGATGATATTAAGTATAGATTCCTGAACCACATCAAGTCGATATAGCCAAGTCTGTGTGTCAGGAAGAGCACCAAGATCTCAGAGATTTATAGTCTACACAGAAAACAAGAAAGAAACGCACCGAACAGAGCATTTTCAGGGTGTATTGGCAGCTCTTGAAATGCTTCTGGCTGCTCTTCTCGTCCATTTGTTCACGTATCCAAAAAGAATCATTGTCGCTGAAGAATATTTTTCCATAAAACACTCAGATCTCGCCGAGTTCGAATTTGGTGATAATGATCAAATTCAATGAATTATTAGCGGTGTTCGTTTGACCATTTTGCCCAAAAAAACCTACACTGAAAAACCAAATAAATGCCCCAATTACTTACATGCGGGTTTTTGAACTGAATGGTCTGCTACGTAGAACCAGAACCTATTCCGAACAAGAAAGAAAGTCGGTCAAGCCCGACTATAACATACTCTGTACCAAGAAAATTTTGTTTTTTGATCATAACTCGAAAACCATTCATCCGATCTTCTTCATTCCTTTGGCGAATCGATATCCTAATAACTAAATATTCCCAGAAGGAACAAGCCATCTATCTTCAAAACTGTGGGAGATATGACGTTTTTTCTAAATTGCGGGGGCGGCAGGGGCCGTGGCCAAAATTGAAAATAAACTTGATCTGCCTGCAGACATTAGAAGCATATGTCCCATTCATGTCAAACCTCTATCTCTTACCATCTCTGAGATCTGTGCGTTATTGGACTCAACCGAATCTTATGCCTCCTTTCGACTCATCCTCGACACCCTTTATTTGCAAAGGCTAGATAGACCTAGGCTGCTTTCGAGGATCTGGCGATGCTGCTGGTGGTGTCATGGTGGAAATGAAATTTTCCACGCTTTGACACGAAGCCAAGCGGGCAGGCAGGCATCAAATAAACAGTTTGCATAGCAAACAATCTTGTAGCTGGACGGAACATACTCGCCCACTGCACAAGAATTCCCGGTGGCGAAAAAAACCAACCAGGCGGATGAGTGAATAAGTGTCTCTCTGGCTGCTATCTGCTCTTGTGTAACATTGAAAACTCGTTTTTAAATGGCACTGCCAACAGCAACAACTCTCGCCACAAAACAACAACAAAATATGACATGCCCATGTCCGTTTCCTTGCCTCACAACTTGTGCTCTATGCACCAGCTCCCAGCAGTTGGTTAAAAAAGGCTCGCCACCGGCAGCCAACCATGGCCGCAAGTGCAACATGCTTGAAATAACCCCCCCTGAACCCCCTGCCCCCAGCCCCCTGCCCCCTGCCCTTTCGTGCACACACCAACAGACGACAAATTGCCATTCATATGCAGTTGAACGAAACTGGGAACGATACTTTGACCCTCCACCTCCCCCATATTTGGTTTTTTATGCTTTGGGCGGGCGGAAGCGGAAAGGAAAATCAGTAACAGTTCTCCGACTGTGGATCATGAATAATTTAAAGCATATTTTAGGGCTCGTATTTGTATGCAATGCAATACACAATCTAAATGGCCATCCATTCCCCCGTGCAGGTAAAGACGGAGGAAACACAGCACATACGCACAGTTGACAACCTGATAGCCTCCCGGCAGAGTCTGAAGCTGCAACTGCAGTCGCAACACTTTGTGTCCGGCATTAATGTCAATGCTCAACATTCAAATGACCTGAGCAGCGGCAGCGGCAATGGCCGTGGCAATGGGGGAGCACTCATGCTGCGTTGCACGGCACAAATTGGCGATCTCTATCAGGAGTACAAGGAAATCGAATTGGGTACACCACAAAAGGATCCGGTACCGGCCAGAGGTAAGCATCCAGCGAACGGCGCCACAATCAACACAAATAGAGTATGCATTTTACTGACCATTTGCAGTGACCCTCTCGTCGGGAACAGGACTGCGGAATTTCTTGGAGAACTACTTCTACAAATCGACGTCCGGCCAGTGGACAGCTCGTGGCAGCTCCTATGCCATCTGCGGTGCACTAGTAGGTGTGCTCATGTTAATTGGCAACTGAATGGAAGCAAATTCTCTAGGCAAATGGCGCAATTTTTGGCGCTCTTAAACTTAAGACTTAGGTAAGGGGTGTACGTGGGGTGCCGCTAAACTGTTCACAGTTTGGAGATGGTCTCACCGTAAGTCTAATACCAAAGACTCGAAATATTCATTTAAGTTCTCTTCTACATCCTTTCGTGTACACTCCCTAGGCGGACATAGTTATCTGTCCCAATTGTACGTTAATCGTTCTAATATTCCGCGCGATTTGTTTTTAATTTCTTAGTGTAATCGCCCATTAAATCATAAAATGTTTGTAAATATTTGCTTTATTGCTGTAAGCCAACACACGTACACATTAACTGAAACTGAAACTGAAACATACACATATAGCTCACTACTTGCATAAATACCTATATACACACGTACGCAGACATGTCTAATTGTTAATTAATGGATTATTTGTTCATGCATAAGTAATTGTATGACATATTTATAATTCCATTCGCAGATATCAATACTAAATGTAAGCAAAACCAATCACCGAAACGGTTGAATAATTGTATATGAAATGAAAAGCCAATGTCAAAACAAACAAAATGCATTTACCAATAAACAAGCATATGGATTTTAATGGTGTTGGATTACCCAGAAGCTGTCGAATCAGTTCGTCCTTTGGAGCACTCACCATCTGCAGTAATGGACAAGCAAACAGCATTAGCCCGTAATCGAATGAACTCCATTTTTCCTTCAAAGATTTGTCCGGAAAGCGACGTTGGACAGGCTTGTTCAATTATCTATGGCCTGATCGTTTTATCTTCTCATTGTAATAGGCCGTAGCTGGACACTGACGCTTTTGATCAAGTCAATATACTGACGCACACAATGTTTTTCAAAGAACCAAGTAGCTTTAAAAACATACATCAATCAATCAATCAATTAGTTATGCTCTTTGCGAGTCATGGTAAATTCTATTGGCTTGAGGAAAAACAAAAGCCTTTGATGTTTATTTAATTAAAGAATCGGCTCATTTTTCACATTGCAAAGCAGATGCAGGTAATAGGTAAGTAAGGTCTCGTCTCAAGCTTAGTGTTTACTGCAACAACTCATCGACCAGTTTCAATTCTTTTGTTTTGGAGAAGTGCAACATGATTCAAAAAATGTTCACATTGCCTAAAGATTCATCAATTCAATACATAACTCAATGCATTATTTAGAAGACTAGCAATCACATTAAGCCCATAGCAATGGAATTCTGATTTCATGCCAGAACACATGAATACAGCGAAAAAAGTTAGACTAGATGGAAAAGTCTAAAATTAAAAATCAGAAGGTAAATTTATTGTTGTAAACTGAATTTGGAGATACAAACTGTAAAATTTATAGAATTATTAAGGACGTCTGGGATAAATAGCATCCAGAATTCGTTGTAAGTGAATCAGATACCCTGTTTATACACAAAAAAATATCACGATAAACGACCCAAAAAGTATGCCAACTTATTGGAGTAAAAAAGGGCACATTTCAAAGGCTGAAGTTCGAATTTGTGTCATTCTGTGCCATTGGGAACGGCTGCCATGTTGGAAAAGCCAAATTGCTCTGTATCTACGAATCGAAAAGAACAAGGAAAGGACACAAGTTATCTTTACTGGCAATAGTTTCGGGTTATGTACGATCGAAAATTATATTTTTCACATTTTTAGTCTTTATTTTAGTTTCCGGTGAGGCCTACTCACAATTGTCTCGTAATATAAATTAGGGAGCATACAATTTGCATCAACTTTCAACAAACACAAACTTTGAATCGTCAATTATTTTGCCCGGAACCAACCGGATTAATGCAGATAAAGCCAAGCTGTGCGGTAGATAAAAACTCAAATGAGAAGTTTGATTATGATAATAATGGAAATGTATTTTTTGAAATGTATATATGTATAGACGTTTCGTTGTTTTCCACATCTTGTAAGTATGAAACATACATTTGGGATTTGGATTTGGATCTATAACCTTGTACTTCAGGCCTGTTGCACTTTCACTAAATATGCTCGAGATCGATTTGGCTACCTGTTCCGGTTGACGGAACTCGATAGATTTACACGATTTGAATTCAAAATTAAATGCGATTTTCTACACAAGGCGTCAGAATAATTTCTGTGCCATTGATGAATGTATTGAGATACGATTTTCTGTTTTACATTCTTTTAAAAATAATAATTAATACAAAAACTAATTTCTTCAAGAAAAGCTTCAATTTTGCAATGCGCCAACCAAATCGAACTCACATTTTTTGTTTTAACTGTTTTGGTTTTCACTTCATTACGAAATGTTGGTAAAATTTTCATAGCATGCCGGTAATATTAAAATACCATTATCTTTATTAAGAGTTAGTATTTTGTTTGTTTTGCAAATACAGCTGATGAAGTTGAAAGAGTAGTCGAAGGGAACAATACGGAAACGAATAATTCGAATTGCAGCTCGAATGAAAATCGTTCGACTACCAAAACAGCTGAAACAAGATAGTTCGTTAACAAAAATTTGATACGGAATCTTCATCATAAGCATAGCATACTTTGAAGGGCATTTATCATAATAATTTGTATTCTCTTGTATAAGGTATATTAAGATTGCCCAAATGATCGACTACTGACTACATTCAGTATATACATTCTTGATCAGCATGACGAGCTGAGTTGATTTGGCCCAGTCCTTCCGTGTTTTTATGCTATCTCCTCCATCAGTCTAAATGCTATCTCGCTAAATTCGATATATTGTTTCTTAAATTAAGGGTAATTTTTCTAGATTTTTGCCTAAATACTTTCTTAAATTAAGGGCGAATTCACCCTTGAATATAGAAAACGAGAGCGTAAATTAAAGTCGGCCCTGCCCGACTTCGAAATACCCGTTACTCAAGGCAATTGGTGTTTAATAATCTCGTGCGGCTCAGATAAGTATGCAACGTTGTTTTAACTCTGCCATTTATTATGCGATCTTTATGAAATTTGTGAGAGTGTACATATTGGCCACATGCACTATACTGCAAAATCTGAACTCGATAGCTTACAAATTTTAAACAAACTTGATCTGCCTGCAGACAATACTAGCTTACATCTAAAATTTGGATGCTCTAGCTCTTCTAGCCTCTGAGATCTAGGTGTTCATACAGACGGGCGGACGGACGGACAGACAGACGAACATGGCTATATCGGAGATGATTCCTTCTGCCTGTTACATACATTTGCACGACGTTACTATACCCTTTTTACTCTACGAGTAACGGGTATAAAAATACATTGCACGGTGTCGAAAAATAGGGCGACTTTAGAAAGACAAGCCATTTAGAAATTCGCCCTAATATTATATATCGACAAAAAGTCTAGAAAATCGCCTTACAAAATAGAAAAATATTAAAAAGACACCCCTAGTAATTCTCAAGTACGAATTCCTTGCATTCGGAATATAAAAGGTTCAACTGATATTCGGCATGTTAAGAAATTCACCCTAAAATATAGAAAAATAATCTAGAAATCCTCACTAAAATTTAGAAAAATATAAAAAGACACCGCATGTAATTCTCAAGTTCGAATTCCCTGCTTTCGGAATATAAAAGAGGCAGCTGAGTGCTTAGCATTTGACTGCGTTCTTTACTAAGAGTCACGTACGTGCTTTGGTGGTCGAGTGCGACAAGATGCCCTTCGTGTTGAAGTTTCCCCGACGTCCCGAGTTCTAGTCCCAGGCAAGGTAAAGTTAGAAACTAAAATAATGATTACTAATTACAGTGTGATTTTCAGAATGAAACTTTAGTAAATCAACAGAAAGAATATATCCTATAAAAATAATATATAAGGGGGGGTTATACGCTTGTTAGGTCCGTTTTCTAATCTACTACATAGAGCTATCTGTCACATAAACCTACAAATAACAGAGCAAAATCTTAGTGTATCTGATACATAGCAGCTGCTATGTAGAAGATGAGAAATCGGCCCTTAATGTTATAGTCTCTTCCTTTTCTGTCTCCAGCCCAAACTGGCCAGCCAAATGATCATGGTGGAGGCGCTATTTATTAGTCAGCTTGAAACGGAAATTCACTTTTTAAATAATAATAGCCCAAGTTAGCTTTCCTCTATTTATTTATTTATTAACAGGGTTAGAGAGAGAAATGAACCCTAGTAAACGTGAAGTTGTATCTTTCCATGTTTACGTTCGCTTACATATTAACTAGCTATGGGCGCCAATTTGCTTTGAGGTAACCAGCCATGAAAAAGCTTCGCAAACTTTGTGGTACAGATTTGGCATTAAACTGTTGGTCCCTTTCTTCTTCGTGTGTGGAAATTAGCCAAATTAGCTAGCTAGCCAAGGGATTGTGCATAAGTAAGTTAAATAATCATCGATAACAGATGAGAACGATTATCTAGCTGTGAGATATCCAGCACACCGGAGTTTTGATTTCGCGCCATCACTTTATGTATATATGAACAGCTTATGAACAGCTCATGAACGCCAAAGCAAAGCCAGAAACACTTTGTATTTATATAAGCTACTTCAGGTTGGACCTCCCGCACCGATCATTTACCAGAGATTTCAGAGGTTTGCAGCCCTGGTTTTATACATGTTCATTTAAATGACATTTGAGAGTAAAGAGTTAAGATTTAAGGTTCGTGCGGCTTAGGCCTTACCTAAAGTATAAAGTTTTATGTAGAAGCCAGATATTTTGCAAGGAAATAGCAAGGTCAATCGGTTTGTTTAACATCAATATAATGCCAAGTTCTGGGTCTATTTGGCATATATAAAAAAATAGATAGATTACCAGAGAACAACTGACAGCCAGTTGCCCAGCAGCTTCTTCGCACGCATTTTAGGCCAGATTTGATTGTAGCTACCCGTCTGGCTGGCTGAATTGCAGATATTTTCGAGTTGGCTTTGGGGTGATTACTTGCTTCCATTGGGAAGCACTGCACCCGCGCGACTTGCGCGCGTTTCCAGCGCGACTTCTCAGCTATTGGCCGAATGTGTGTAGCCTGCCTTTGGGCGACGGCTGATAAATAAACTGCTGGTAATGACAGTCTACATACATAATGCAATTAAAGTCACACACACATCTATATAAACACCAGGCTGCAGCAGCGTTTTAGCCCGGTGCTTTTGTGAAAAAGTCATTAAAAGATAAAATCACAAAATCAATTAGCCAGAAACTTTAGCTGGCCAGAGAGCGGGTCCCTGGGCCTAGGGCTGGGATTTCGGTCCGGGCGCCATCCAGCCTGGCCATAAATTGCAACACTTTTATCGCCATCCCAGGCCCGCCCGGTGCCGCCTATTTATGTTGCTGCTGCTGCTGGCGCACAGTTGCAGCTTCCGATTTCCGTTTCCGTTTTGCGGTGCCGCCTTGAAGCTGCCACAGTGTTTGGTTTTTATTTGCGGCGCGCACACTCGCTCGGCTGCTTGCATAAGTGGGCAAGGAGTCGGTTGCTCGACTTGGCTGCATTTTGGCAAACGCATTTTTTCATTACTTTCGAACTGGCCCAGGGCCAAGTCTTGCTGCTGCGAATTCCGTTCGGACTTTCTTCAACCCCTAAAGGGTTGTCATTGGTCACGCCCTCCAGCCAAAAGTACAGAGTGGCGTATGAAACATTTTCATGCAATTGAAACGAATTGGAAAGAAATGATTTATGCAACAGCATTACGGAGCACAAGGAAGCAAAGCTGATCTGCTTAATGAACTGACTTATTTGCCCGTAAGCGGTGATTTGATTTGAAGCAGCGAAACTAATTAATGAAAACAGCGAACTCGTTTTATGTTCAACTGACTAGTTGGCCAAGCACTGTGAATATGCAGGATACCCACTCGGATAACATTGATTTCAACCCCCGCTAATTCAAGGGTTTTTCATAATTCACAAACGCCGAGAGCTCATTAATGGTCAATTAATTAACGGAAACCCATAAAATGTAGCCATTACATTGAAAACACACACACCACTAACACACACACACACTCACACTGAACCCCCCCCCCCCCCCCCCCCCCCCCCCCCCCCCCCGGGAACCAAAGCCAAGTGAAGTGAAGGAGCCAACAATATGAATGGCTTTAATCACTGCAGCCACAGCAGGAGCCACTCAACTGACCAATACACCAGAACGATGCGGAAGCAGCACAAAAAATTCAGATGATGACATATTGAAAACGAATTTGATTCGGCTGGTGAATGGCTCTTGCCAAAGGGCAATGGTCAAACGGTCATTGGAATGTGATTTTAAATGCCATATCCATCCATCAGTATTCGAATTTCGCCTCAACACACAAAAAAAAAAAACAACCACTTGATGAGAGATATTTCGCATTTGCGTCAGTATCAGTTGTACCTTTGGTCTGTGTATTTCAATACTGAGAATCGAATCAATTTAATAACAAGATTATAGTCTTGAAAACCGAAACGAGACAGCTTAGGCGCCAGATAAACCTCGAAACTCGTCAACGATAACACTTGGCAACAACAGTTGCCTATCTAATGCTAAACACAACAAAAGTGTTGACTATTTTAAGGCTCGTTTTATGGAAAGGTTGTCGTTTGAAATTGGAAATGTTCATGGGAAATTGGAATGAAATAACGATAGAAAACTGAAGTGATTTGGCATGGCAGAAAGTTTAAGAGATTTGAGCAAAAGTTTTCACTTATGCACCTCTCAAGTGAACCAAGGAAGCAAATGCCGTATCTTGTGCCGGTGCGTGTTATTAGTGTTCACTAATTTATCCTCTCTGAAAAACTAGAATCAATTTTTTCTTTTGATAAATTTTTATTTGTTTCCTCAAGCTCGGGTCCTCCGGTTATTGAGCACTAACTAATTTGGCATTTTAATGTTGTGCGCCACTGTCTTACCCCAAAGAACCCGCACGAAGAATGCAGTGTGTACTTGACTTAAATATTTCTTAATTTCTTATTCTTTGGTAAGGCTGAAACTTCACTCTCTGGTCACACTATATTAAGAAAACCTAACGAGTAATAAACAAGTTGTGTTTTGGTTATAGCCATGCTTGCATAAGCAAACTACATCTTTTGCTCCAAGGATACAACCGAGAGGATCTTAAAACATCTGTAATGTGTACCAGTCTCATTTGTACTGTTGTCCAAATCCAATCCAACATCCAACATTATGAGTCATACAAATTAATCCGGACAAAATTTGACGCATTTCAAAAAGCCACTGATCCGCTAAATAAATTGACAAAACAAAAATAATTAGATGTTGGCATAACCAATTGATATTAAGCATTTTAACTCAGGATGTGGAATGTTAGATGTAAGATGTGCTCAGTGTGAATAGGCTATTAAAGTCAACCACAAAGTAAAATATTTCTGTAAATGTTACAGAAATATAAATACACAAAATTTTTAAAATAAGAGCTCTTAGTCTAGTCTAGGTCTATCAAATATTTAAATATGAGATTTTTTCAATTGGCGGATAAATGTAAAGAATTTTTCGAGCTTGGGGAAGAAGTTAAATTTCTTAGAAAATATTTCATATTTAAGTAAGAAAGTGTGAGAATTTGATGTGAATAGTGTTCTGCTACATTGGCCGTGAGTTGAGGTCCTTGGGCAAGACTCTCTTCAGCCTTCTCCTTTGTGATACTCCTTGGGATCTGCGTCTTCTTTACAAAGTTTTAGCCAATTACTTGGGGTGTTGTGACAGCTTGTCAAGGTATGTTGCAGCCTGCTTATTGATTATATCTCCAACCATTGCAACTTCAAGGTAATTTGCAATATCCCTGGTTCTCAGGTACCATTCAGCTTCCGTAATACGCTTAAGGATTTTCGCCTGGACTACTTGAATCTTTGTGCGGTGAGACATCGTAGCGATTCCATACATTTATATGCCGTATGTGCTCCCGGGCGGGAGTCACGATGGGTCGTTTGGCGAGGCGGAAGGTCAATTGTGGACCAAACCGGATGACAAATTCTCCGAGATTTAAGTGTAGGAAGGTCAATTAATGAATTTGTCTTTATTCGTATGGAGGTAAGTGCCTGTTGGTGTCCCAGTTTAGGTCACGAAGTGCAAAAATAAGAAACTGCTTTTGATCTGATTTATTTTTAACTTGGTATGTCAGACAGGATCAATATTTCAGATAAGATCGGACCAGCGAGGTGTACAGTAGGTTGATATGGACCATTAAATTATTTGGACCTTCTCTTGCTAAATCCACGTACACATTAAGCCTTGATTCAAATAACAGAAATTTGGCTTTAAAAGTTCAAATTGGCCTCAAATAGTATACCCAAATCAACGACTTTATATAAACAATTTAACAATTCCCTGTTGATAGCGTAATCGTAGAAATGTGGCTTGGTTCTATGGAAGCCCATAATTTATGAGTAATAATAATACACTTGGTTATATTCAGGTGATTTTGTCGACACCAGGCATTCAGAGAACTTAGATCACTCTGTAATAGAAGTGGTGAAACTGGATCGTTGAATGATTAGGATTGATTGACATCGTCAGCGTACAGAAGGGCAGTTGAAAAAGAAAGCCTTAGTGAAATATCGTTGATGAACCGGTCAAATAACAAGAGACCTGGTTAACAGAAGTATTGTGAACAAAGTCGGATACAGCAGATGGAAAACGCTGCCGCTGGGACCTATTGGTCTAACCCAGCAGAGAAAATTGTTAGTCTGACCTTATAAGCATAATTTATTTTAAAGGCAACGATTCTTTTTAGGAACTGTTTTTCCTTCATTTTATACTCCTTTTATTTTGAGTGCCAAATCTGGCAAGACAGGCATACACTAGACTAAAGAGACAAATATGTATTTATAAATTTTATACCACTCGAATATAAGTACTGGTTCGGTTCAGTGGTTCACACAGATTTTGAACCTCGGCTTCGGTTCATTACATGGTTTTTGGAGCTAACTGAACCGCGTATTATCGGTTCGGTTATGAAATATAATATTATGATTTATATCGTAATTAGATTTTTCAAACTCTTTGTGAACATAATTCCTAAAATCCATTTGAACATCTTTGAAATCCATAGAATTATGTCCCAATTGTATTAGTTCCTCCAAGGACGCCTTTCAAAAATAGAAAATCGGTTCAAACTCCCAAATAAATAAGTAACATTGTCTAGAGGAAAGCCATTCAGGCCTTAATACTCGTCAAAGAACTGAACCGAACCAAATCATTTTTATTTGGGGTTTTCGGTTTGGTGCACCAATTCTGAAAGGAAGACGACTTATACATATCTGGATGGCTCTACAAAACGGGTCCAATATTATTTAAGAGCCAAGCCAACTGCTTGATTTATTTGCACCGTTTGCACAATTGCTTCGTTAACCTTTAAAGCACATTCATTTTCCGGGGAAAGGCCAAATGAAAAAAAGTCGTGGAAATAGCAAACTCGCGCAATTGATAATGCATGCGCTGAATATTTTATATTATCCACACGCAGATTTATTTTTTTTTTTATATTTTTATGTAATTCCATGACTGATTATTGGGCAAATGAAATTTTCGCACCGAATTTACATTGCATATTGTTGGGGGCCAGCCTGCTGACAAATCATCATTAATATCGGAGTGGGAGCTGTGTGTGTGTGGACGTGTGTGCGTGTGGCAACAATGGCACTTCGTTAGTTCAGCAAGAACCTGGCAAAAAGTAATCCAAATTGAATTGCGCTCAGCACACAATTTAATATTTGATATTTCGTGCATTTTTCTGCAGCTCACTCCATTGATTACAATTTAATTGCAAAATAAAAAACCGCAGAAAATAATTATGAACTAAAACAATAGCAAAAGCATTTTGTGCTTTGCCTTAAATTGTAGCCAGCTAATTAGCTAAAAATCCTTTAATTTATTTATCACCCATAAAAACAACAACGGACAGCGAAATGAACATTTGGTAACGGAGCAATGTAATTGCAATAATTTTATTGCCTTTTTTGGCACAACACAAAATGTAATTTGATAAACCGACTAAATTTGGCTGCCATTGATAGTGCGTATATTTGAGGGAGTAATTTGCATTTAATTTCAATTTATGCAAATATGTAAAAATAATAAAAATAATTTTAATAAATTTGCAAGCGGCCAACACATTTAATTAAAGCGTCACAAAGAACGTGGAAAAGCTGTGGGCCCTAAAAAATGAGCAAGCAGCGAGAACGTGCATTCCCGCTGCGCTCCCAGTCCCAGGCCCACAGCTACCGCCACAGCCGCAGCCTTTAAGCGCGGTTTTAACGCTCGATTCGTCGCCCATCAGCGACCTGTCATACGTGTGTGGCACCGAAGTGCAAGCACCGGGAGATACTGACGACTACTGACGGCCAGACAGTTGTCCGACACACTCCGCCAACGTTAAAATCAGATACCATTGGGGAACATCGTTGGCTGTCGGGACGCGCCTGAGTCACAAGTCAGAGACCGCATATAAAAATCCAGACTATTGCAAATCGCTTGCATAAAAGTTTGCATACTCTGTCAAAAATTTTTGCATGTGTATCTTTAGCAGAACCCTAAGAACTGTTATGCCTGAAATAATAGTCTCGATATCGAGAAATCCTATGCTTTAACTGCTTTAGGAATATCCATTTTTCCACATAACATATAAAAATGATCAATTTATATTGCTAACGTTCCCACAAAAAGCGATGCGGACTTGCCCCAAAATGTTTATTGAAATATAGTCTTTAATCTCCGCCATTTGGTTATTTTTACAAACATTTCTCTTTAGTAAAAGATGTTGGCAACACGCAGAAATATTTATTATCGACTCCATAAGCAAGTGCATGATACATCAATAAAGGTAAGGCGGCGTCAGTGTGATGTGAAGAAAACGCGCAGCACAGAACGTGAGGGTACTTTGCAGAGAACTCACACTGACGCCGCCTTACCTTTATTGTTGTATAAGGAGCAAGTGTAGCGAACCAGTTCTAGTAACCGCATTCGTACCTTAGTGCCAAGCGTCATGTAACTATATTCATCCGATCTCATAGAGCCTTTAACTTAAGTGCCCTCTCTCTCTTTCTAGTTTTTGCTAGTTTTTGGATCGTAGCAGACTCTTTGAATCGGCTTCCCGGGATAACCATTCCCCCCATCACCTTACCAAAATAGCATCGCTCGGCTAGCCCACCTCGGTGAACTCAAGTTCTGAGTGGGCCAGATTACGCTTTACTATTTACAATAGGGTTCCCCAAGAAAAGACCCTCTTTGACTCCATGGGCAACCATTCGATGTGAACTGCCGAATGTTCTATAAAATATTTTCTTGATGAGATTTTGGCTAAGTCGATAGAGCTTTCCTAATCTAACTATGTATTCTCCTTTTCATTAAAAACTTTTAGACCACTGGACACCTTCACATCTTGTTTGTTTTCAAAGAAAACGCATCCAAACTTTGAATTTCTTAGATTGCTATGCTTTTCCCTGATTCCACTAAGTTTGGTCGAAATTGGACATCTGGCATACAAAAGTAGAGTCAGAAAAGCTTTCTTATTGCGAAAAACTTGTTTGCTTTCAGTGGATATGTTCTTCAAATTAGTTAGAAAATGTGCTGCAAGTGTATACAAACTTCGGCCGAGTCGATGTTAACTTTCCTCTATTTTTATTATTTGAGTGTTGCCTTGAAGAAGCAGCTTAAACCCTTCGTTTGAATTCTGTTATAAGCTGTAGATCTATTTCTCTTATGCAAAAACTAGAAGAATACAAGCCAACAGATTCAGGTCTGATCGGCTTGTCGCTTGGGACTGTGTAAGGGAAAATATTTTAATAATTTCTATATTAACTGCCAAAACTGTAGTTCCAGAAGTCACATCTGCATGTTTCGGCTTGTGTCAGCCTCAGTCTAAAATGGGTTTTAGGGCATCAAGTAAATCTTCTTCTTCTTCTTTGTAACGCTAATCACAGAGATATTAAGTTCTGTCAAAAGTTCAATTCAACTTTAAAATAACCTTTAAATCTTTATGCTTTCCCTCTTGATCTTTTAATACATAGACTTTGGAAGCTTTCTTTCTCCTGCCGATTTCCCACTTTTCAAATTGATCTACCGCTTACTCAGATTGATTGATGTTTACGTCTTGCCTTATTTGTTTTAGTCGACTCAGAATAGCCAGACCTGGGCCCACAATCAATCTCTTTCAAGAGAAAAGCACAATAGGATAGAAAATGCAAGGGAATATGAAATGGACTATACAATGGGAATTTTCCACAGAACGACTCAGAGCTACTGAATATGTGCAGATCAAATCAAACTAATCAAACAAACTATTTTCTTTTTGCTCTGAGCTGATCCGAACCAAATCTCATCGACCTGCTAGTTCGTCGTCCTATCGAAATGCGGAAATCTGCGTTCTTTTCATCAATTTAATTAAAATACCTTTGACATGAAGCAAAGTTATGGTGACACTAAAAATAGCTTATCACACAAGCTGATATCCCTTTGGTCATTTGTTAAACATTTTTGAACTGATAAGAGTTGATTTTTAAGGATTCCAAGTGTTTTTTTTTAAGAATTTAATTTCGTGAGTGTGTGAGTTCAGACTTGAACCATGGAATAACTATCGATCGTGGCCAATTAATGGACAAAATCATGCCATCTCCAATGTCAATAATACGAAATTCATCAAATTAGTCAGCAGATTTAGCATTTAGTCATTGATTTAAGCAAATTGGGTGGAATATTGGTATTTCATTTGAACAAATACTTGTTTTTTTTTTATCACTTCACAGTTAACCTACCAAAATTGGAGTTTTGCATCTACTTAGAAAGATCACATTTTCTGTATGATTTTCTCAGAACCAAAATTTAAATTTATGTAAATCTTTAATTCTATATAAATGGAAATCTCCACCAGTTAATCACATTCATACACCATCCCACCCATTTCACCAGCAGCCGCAAAATGGCAGGTCAACTAAAGATGCGTTTTATTGTATATTTGTCATAACTTTTAAAATACTTTCGTGTTTGGTCGAGTGTTGACATTTATGACGCAACTGTCAGGGGCAAAAGGGTTTACGATATGCATAAATGAAAACAAACAAAAGCAACAGCCAGACAAAGGCCGTTGAACTGCAAAGGCTTGAAATCGGAAACCACAAGTTAATCAGCGCAGGTAAACATGAGCTCCGGTGTGATTTTAAGTTTTAAATTTACGCACTTCTCGGCCTCAGAAACAGCATCACGTAGTCCGCAGCAATTTCCGCTGCCAGAATGCCTAATTATGGCAAGAATGTGGTGCACACACACGCAAAGTCTCACAGCGGTACGTACGGCTCATTACGCATACGCCGTGTGACAAGAAGGCAAACAACGCTTGTGCCAAGGATGACGACAACAGTGGCATAACCACATCATAAACGTTTGGACCGCATTTGCACGCATGAATTACGCATTCCGCAAAAGTAACTGCACTGCAGCAGCATCAGCAGCAGCAGCAGCAGCAATTCGTGGGCATTACCGAGCACTGTTAGACCAAAGGCACGTACGTACAACACACAGCAAATCCCGCTAGCCATGCACGTCATGACCCGGTCCCGGTTCTGGACATGTTTACTTACTGCGTCGGCGGCAACCTTTATCTGAAGTTCAGCTCGGTGGCTGCTGCCTGCTGTATGCCATTTGTTATGGCCATTGCCATGCAAAGCGCGTTGGCCTTCGCTGAATCTGGGGGCTTGCCCAAATCAATTGCCTTTTCCCAAAAGTATTTCTCTTAAAATTTAATTTCCAATTGACAATGTTATTTTATTTGTGCGCGCTGCTTTCCGGCGTCTATAAATTTCATTTTCATTGTGGCCAACTGCAACTGCCTGATACCTTGGGAAGCCCACAAACGAGCATGTCCAGGCTCTGCCCCAATATACCCCAGTGGCTGAGAGGTAATTGAAGAGAGAACAAAAAACATGCCCCAACAAAATTCTCTGGTCGCAGTAAATTCAGCCTTAAGGACACAGTCCACAGTAAAAAATACCAACAACTTCATTTCCGCTGCGGTGCAGTGTGTTGTCCTGTCGCTGAGTCTATTGTCCGGCTGCTGCTTAGCGAAAGGTTCATGTCTCGTAATTGTTTTTATTTCCTCAGTGGTTGCCTTTAAAAATAAATAAAGCAGCGCGAGAGTGGACTAGTGAGTTGGAGGAAGGAATTAAATGTTTTCATCTAATAATAAGAGATATGCTAAGAAACTTGTTCACAACCAATCACAGTCATCAGCTAGTGGCGCCAGGTGTATGTACAATAAGTAGAAACGAAATCGTAAAAGCTGGTTTGGACATCAGTGGTGACGAGTTTTGATGGACGACCCCTCTCCATGTTTAAAAGAAGTGCAGTAAGTTAAGGTGTACATTTTTATACACCTCACCCTTGATTCGAGTAGAAAAAATGCTCCGTAAGGCTTGCCATTTTTCCATCAATAGTCTAGCAACCGATCAGAGCTTGCAAATCATTTTATTTTGTAATAAAAATTCGTGCTGTGTGAGAAATGTGTAAAGAAAATAAGTAACCAGTCCGAAAAAGTGGAGTGTATTGAACAGGTTTATCATGGCAGTTTTTCCATAATGAACAAATTTTCAATGTCCCTATTCCCCATTACATTAACTTTATATTGTAATTGTAAATTACAATTTTATTTTAGAATTTTAAATTGCAATTGAATCAAGTGAACTCGGTTATGTAAAACAATGAATATTCATTCACTAGCAAGCTATGTGGACTAACTACAGATATATTGCAAGGATAGCACTCTGTTTTGTTTAAGTGTTGTCATTTCTAGCTTTGTAAGCAGCATGCATTAAGGATCTTGTTAAGGAGCCTGTAGGATCTGCATTAGCGAAAAGTCTCAAGTCTTTCTATTAGAGTATAATTAAAAGGCAGAACATTATCACCTTTCTCACATTTTTTAGTTTTTTTAACGGCTCTCAACTCCTATCACTCGGCTCTAGGCTCTAGGCCGTAGTTGTAGCGCCGTGCGTAGCAAACAGCTCGCAGCTCTTCACTCGCAACTATCAGAAGCTGAAAGCAACAGCTCATAAGCTGGGAGCGCTTTAAATCATAGCACTTGGTTGGTTATCCACTGCTCTCCGCTCTAAGCTCAGCCAACAACTCGAGAGCGGTAAATGTTCGGCACAGGCAGATTAAGCTTATCTTCAATTATGTCCACACACTACTTTTACGCACATGCCTCCAGTCTAATTCACAACCAAATCAATGCATTGATATATTTTTGATTGATTGATTTTATTTTCCTTATAAGGAGATGTTCGCTGTGGCTCAAGAGCCAAGAGCCAGTAACTCAATTGGCCGCTCCTCAGCTGTAACTCTTAGCTTCAAGCGAATGGCCGCCGAGCAGAGAGCTTTGGTGTACGAGCCGAGGGTAGGTTGATGAACTGCGGCTCCCAAGCTCTCATGTTCTCCGCGCCGATTGCAGTGACTCACGAGCTGAGAGCTTTGGCTCTCCAATGCTGCGGCACGCGAGCCGAGATCTCTGGATCACGATTCGAGTGCTGCAGCTCACGAGCTGAGAGCTACAGCTCTTGAGCCCTTTGGTGCTTCCAGATTTCGATCAACCGATCTTGCCACTGACCTAGAGCCGAACAAAGACAGAGCGCGTGGCTCGCTTAAGAGCAATTCCGGACCCTTGAAAAATGCTCTTATTTTTCAAATTGAATCCCTAATTGTCAGAAAAATGTCTCCAAACGAGATGACCCTTGGAATCAGCAACATCTCTGTATGTTACTTTTTGAGTCACCAAGAACTTTTCAACTAAGATATCTTCTTTAATGTCGAATCTTTTGAACGAAGAGCTAATCGGACGACTTGGGGAATGAACTACTGAATTTATTAATAGCATTTTACCACTGTTACTGCGGAGACCAACTTTATTGTTTCCTCGCACACATGATGAAAAAAGTTGCTTACAACTGACTTCATGATGAACTGACCCACGAAAACATTATTGTGGCTTTTATTTAATTTTATCAAAAAATTGAGTGTAGTTTCCTGGAAAAATTCCACCCCCCTTAACTTTGTTTTTAGCTAGCTGCCCCTTTTTGTTTTCCGTATTTTTATGTTTTTGAGAAGTTTTATCTACGCATTTTATTTGATTTACGTGGGAAATTGTGTAATAGACCGTGGTTAAATTAAATTACTTTGGGATGTTCACCAAAATCATAATCCAACATTTCCAACATTCAAAAGTTGATCACCGCGTTGATTACCGGGTAAATACTTACTTAACTCTTGCAGCCGGCAAAAATTATGCGCCCAACTTAACGGGAGGCCTTACAAATTATTTCTGCATTCAATTAAGCGAATCTTTAGAAATTTCCGAGCGGTAAATGCTTGAGATTATGTAAATAAGAAATTGTACAAGTACGCAACGGAACTGCCACATGCAGGAGCTCTGACAAAGCCAAGCACTTGGGCAAATTAACAAAATTTCAATCACACTTCATTAGCACAGAGATATTTCAATGGGATGCATGTGGATGTGAGTGTGGCAGGATGCCTAAAGTGTGTGTGTGTGTGTTCGTTTACCAGGAACTATACAAAGCTAGCCGAGAAACAGGGGAACAAGTCAGCCACCGCACATTTTGCAAATGAAATGCTCCAAGTGTGACATTCTGATGTTGGCTATGGGGTTGACAATGAGACAATGAGATGATGACAGTGGCTGTTGGGGAATTAGCATACAAGTTTGCTGATTTTAGTAGCCGCTTTTAATTACTTCAACCGATAGCAAGTGATGCGGCAGCGCACAAATATTTTAGCAGCCCTTCAAAAATATTTCTAACCAACTGAACAACAAAGCGAAAAGCAAGCTTCAGGCACCGAAGCTATAATACCCTGATTTTGAACACTATTTGAAATTCATTTGGGCACACTAATGGAGTGATATGATATCAAAATGATGTTTATTTCCCAGGCAGCAGTGCTAAGGCGCTTCTTAAACAGGAGGAGCAGGAGGAGGAGGAATAATATCATAGGCAGAAGTTAAGTCGCCTTATAGAAGCTGTCATTGTGTGCCGCACTCTCAGGCAAGCAGCATTATGATAACAGCTTCCAGCCAGTGGCAACTTCTCTGCTCACATTGCCGACCCCAACTTGGAAACCACAGATTCGAATAGAATAGAAGACCCAAATAGAAGGGTATCGGAAAACTAAATTAATATACCAGGAAGGCCAAAAACAAACAACTGCCAAAACAAACCGAGAAAAACCCACCTCGGTCTGCATAAATTGAGCTTTTTCTGAACGCAAGGTGCAAAAAGTGGTAAATGCTCTTAAAAATATGATGCGCTTGGCGTGGCGTGGGGCTGGGCGGGGCCGGCCGGAGCGCAGAGTGTAAGCCATGACTTCACATATGGCCCGCGGCGCCACTAAAATATTATTTCATGAAATTTGCTTAAGGATGCAGCAGCGGCAGCCAAAAGTTTGCTTATCCTTGAAAGTTTATTTTGTGCCGGAAATAAACAAAATTGCACTCGGTGGTTGGCTGGCAGCGGGATGATGCCTCATCACAATAAGCTGCGGGCAGGTGGCAGCGAGCACTTTAAGGATCTTAAACCGTTGCCTTGGCGGCCAACTAAAATAAATAGAAAATGTTGTAATTTGGCAGCATATTTGCACAGCAATTATTTGCATAGCAGCAAGGCAGCAAGGACAAAAACAAAAGTGAATTGCTGGACGAGGATGGGAGGACAGGCCATTACGAAAACATTTAATTGTTATTTTTACCAAATGAATGGCAAACGGCCCGCAGCACACGACACAAATTGCGGTGTGCTCATTACGGCGATGCAGGGGGAGGTGGTTAGTTGTTGGTGCCATCTTTCATGCCTCGGTGCACATCTTTGTCTGCCTCCCGCCCCTGCCCACCGCCCACTGGGCTGACAATGCAGCATTGTTCAGCTCGACCTGCGGCTGTGTGAACGCAGTCATCCTGGTTGGCCAAGTGGAGCGCACTCCATTGCGTGTGGCTGGGCCATATTTTTTCCACTAATTAAAATAAACAAAATGGCAGCAACTGGGCAACATGATGTACATCATCAGGAAAGCCCGTGTGGAAAATGGCACAAGGTTGCGATGTCGGAGATTGAGTGGATATGGCATTGGGCCGCATTTGACCGCAGCGTAGAAGTTATTGTTATTATCTGTTGTTGTTTTTGGGGGGAAATAGCGCTCCGCGACCAATCCTGGGGTACTGTGGCCCGAAGACTTTCCTGGGTTCTAGGTAACCTACCTGGCTGTTGAGCCTCTCAGTCTCAGTCGCTTGTTGATGGGTCTGTTCAATCTCCTTCGCAGTGTTCTTGAGACCATGCACGGGTATCTTCCCATTACTTAAGCTTGGTCTGCATTGGTTCTTCTGTGAAATGACTCCTATGGGTTGGATAAGATTAAGTAACCGACCAGTATGATGACATACGTGTTCCCTGTTAATACTTTTCTTTATTACAACTGGATGAGGGTCCTCGTTACTCAACCAATGTGTCGACAGAATAAATTACATGTATGTTGTATGTATGCTACATGTGTGTTTTCTAAATAAACACTTATGATTTCAAAAGCTGCTTGGTAGTCGTATGGGCTGAGATGCCGGCATTGATGTTTAAACTGCAGAGACAAAGTAAGTGAGTTATGAGTTCGAACCGCAGACAAGGTGAGTTAGCGTAATAAATCGAAGTCTTAGGCTTTTCAGAAAGAAGACTCCCTTCCCGTAAACGTGGCATGTAGAAAAGTTACATAAAAGTTGTGGTTGCAAAATTCTAGTTAAACGTGTGGTTTTTACATATTTTTATGCTCTGTACCGTAGATACATAGAGTATTATAAGTTTGTGCAAAAGTATGTAACATCCAGAAGGAAGCATCTCCGACCCTATAAAGTATATATATATTCGTGATCAGCATCAACAGCCGAGTTATGCCCGTCTGTCTGTCCGTATAAACGCACAGATCTCAGAGATGGTAAGAGATAGAGGATTGACATGTATGGGACATATGCATCTTATGTCTGCATGCAGATCAAGTTTATTTTCAATTTTAACCATATCCTCTCCCGCACCACATATCGTCATATCTCCCACAGTTTCAAAGCTACAGTGTTCGTTCCTTCTACACATATTTAGTAATCAGAATAACTTAACGATCCGAAAAATTGGGTGAACGGTGGTCGAGCTATGATCAGAAGACTGTTCGCTGCTCCAGCGCAGTAGCAGCGCTGGTTTTAGCTGCTACTGCAGCATCAAAATTTATGCTGAGCGTATAATTTTCTTGGTACAGAGTATGATAAAGTCGGGCTTGAGCGACTTTCTTTCTTGTTTTTCTCTGTGAAGTGGTGGTGTGAAGCCGTGTAAAGCCTATGGAAGGAAAACAACCCCATTTGCAGCCTATGCCTACTTTTTGCAAGAGAAAAGGACAATGGTGGCCTTTTTAATGCGTTCGTTTATGTTGCCATTCCAGAGTAGTTTCCTATCCAGAATGACTCCCAGGTATTTGGCACTGTCTCCAAGTTCAAGGCTTACTTCATTGATTTTGTACCTCCTGGTAAAAAGCACTGGTTCGGTATTGGATGGGTTTAGGCCCAAGCCGCAAGATATTGTCCACTGATTAAGTGTAGCCAGTGCGTTCTTCATGAGGTGTGACCAGCGTCTGTGGAGGTATTCCACATTTAAAGAAGGCAATATCGTCCTTGTAAGCCATCACAACGTGTCCGTCCGCCTCCATGAGCCGCTGCAGTCGGTTAACCATTACAACCCATATTAGCAGAGGGTGAACACCTCCTTAAGGAGTGCCTCTGTTGACATATCTGAGAACAGATGCTCCTGCTAGTCGCTAATCCTACCGGAGGGACACATTTACTTCCACATTCCTCAGCCTAGTGAGGATCCATTCATAAGGTTTCACCTCACTCTTTGGTATGGAAATGCTAGTGTAATGAGGTGATAGTCAATTATTGGCCGTGTTCATCAGAAAGATTGATCGCTTAGCAGGTATCAGAAAAAAAAGGATACATCGAATGCTTTCTGCTGTATAAAGTTATACATTTTTGGACAAAGACTTTAAATAACAATCTTTTAAAAGCGGCGCCGACATTGACGACAATCCGTGTCAACATGGAAATTGCATAATAGTTGTCAAACTTAAGTTGTTACATATTTTTAAGTTTTTTCAAACTATTTATTGGCCATAAAGAAACAAATTCTTGGGTTCAGTGTACCAAATGAACCAAGATACGCGTATCGGTCTCGATAAAACCTATCGAAAAAACTAGCTGTAGGTAGTGGTATCACTTGAAAGTAGCATACTTTTTTCACGACTCAAGCTCCTTTAGAATGATACGTCAAATTGTGACAATCATGACACCGAATCACTGGAGTTCAGGAAAAAGTATGATTGATCAGGGAGCAAGTTCTTCTGCTGAACGCTGCCAATGATTCGATGACCTGGTCGGAAATGAGCACACGCCGGGAAGACCTTCTCCAGGATTGCTTTCGCGACTGCAGATAGCTAATATCAACGAGAGGGTAATTCTCTGCTAAATCTTATGTCAATCAACAACAACTACCGAAAAGAGAGTGAGTTGCTAACAAGTTTATTGCATTTCAAATTGATATTGAGCTTACCCCTTAACCGTTTGGCTTGGACAATGACTCCTCCAGCATGTCCCCCCCCCCAATTAACAGCAATTAGTAATTAGCTATGGTTCCATCCGATTGTCTAGCACTGAACTGCACTAAACTACACTTTGCATTCAATTCAACGTAATAATTTTAATAACAACTTTTTAATTGCTTATTCATGTACAACGGACCGGGGCGGCATTCTCCAACCCTCCCACCTCCAACACCCCCTTCGCTGTTCGTGCTAAACTTTTGCATTTTAAATGTTTCTTTATTAGTTGCTGTAATTGTTTTTTGTTTCTTCCAGGGCGCAGGGAGATGAGCAGAGTTCCCACTTTGTGGTCTGTTGTGGCTGTTGCCATTGCTCTGTCAAAGAAATCGAGTCTTGAGACCTGCTCCGGAAACTTTTGGTAAGAACTAGCTGAAAGGCACAGTTTCTGGTTGTTGTTGTTGTTGGGTTTGGTGGGTCTTCTACTCATTTTTTTTTGTTGTCTCTTGTAAACACACCGGAAATGCTCCAATTTTGTGTTGGACCGCTGCTGCGGAAATGCCCAGCCAGCGCAGCAGCAGGACAACAAAAACTACAATTTCTATATGGTGCACAATATATATACAGACGTTTATATAAAGCTGACACAAACTTACAAGCCCACACACATACATATAAATGGAACTGTAATTTGCGCCTTTGTTTTGCCGCCTGACCAAAAATAAGTTTTCTGTGCAAAACTTTGGCCGCAAACAAAACAAAAACACACACTCACACACAACCAGCTTGGCGCTGTGTACATATATAAACAAGAATATTTTCGAATCAAAACTAAATTAAAGAAATGCTTTTGGCGACAAAATATATTTCGTTGAAGCAACAAAACTGTTGGCAAGAATCCCGAGCAAAGAGGATGAGTGGCAAAGGATTTTGCAGCTGTGGGAAATTGGGTTTTGCATGTGAAAAATTTCTTCAATCAACATTAGCATGTTTGTCGAAGCAAATAAATGCAATTTCGAGATGCAGTTGAAAAACTTTATTAAGTGGGAGTGAAATGTCTAGGGAATTTTCTAACCTTTTCGCAAAAACATTTAGCGCTCAGATGCCAACGCAGCACCTTGGGCGTATTTCAAGTGTAATTAAGTGTTGGTAAAATGCAATTTCTAGCATATTTGTGACATTTCATTGGTGAAAGAATTACATGAACATGCAAGAATATTTGAAAAAGCACAGGCGAAGTTCATCGCTGGCTGTTTGAATGCGACATAAATCCTCCGAAAGTTGACTTGCTTTGTTTAAGGAACCGCAGGAGCTTGGACTGTTTGGACCTGGATCTGTTTGGAGCTTCATGCAAGGCTCAAATACGAGCTCTCTTTAAGATGAACTAAGAATTGCGCAAAAAAAATCAGATATCAGAATAGATGGATTTCCACTGATCTTTTCATCCTTAATCATCCTCTAGCTGGCGAAGTATAACACTATCCACTTGAAAACATATTTAGGGCCGATTTCACATCTTCCAGCTGCTATGTGCCAGATATTCGAACAATTTGCTCTGTTATATGTCAGTTTATGTGACAGATGTGAAATCGGCCCTTAGTCTAATTGAAACCAAGCATGGTTTCAATGTTGCATGTTGTTGCATTTCTCCTGAAGAACTGTTCAAACTTTCACATAAATTCTATGAAAACAGAATACTTAAAGGTACAGTTGTGCCTGGCGCGACTCTAATTAAACCCCCCACAATCCGGGTTAAGATGATAAGTTTAATCCGGGTTAGCCCAGGCAAACAAGTGAACAGCAGTGGCAAACACAATTGTATCGATGTTCAAACAGATTGGACGCAGGTGATGGACGATGGCCATGCCGTTGACATGTGTGAGTAAATTGGAGCACAAAGCGATGGCAAATGGCGCCAGTGGCACAACGACGACAACTACAACAACAGCTCATTAGATTAATGACGCTGGTAATGGATTAGCGAGCATCGAAGTCGACAGACGACTGGCAACAGCCGGCAGTCGATAGTCGACTTTGTCGCTGGCGTCAGCTTGTCTAAGTTGGCAGCCAAAGCAACGGCAGCAGCAGCAGCAGCAGCACGTAATTAGTGCCAAAGGTCGGAGTGGGGGCAACATTCTGGCCGATGTTGTTGCAGTGCGACCATTTGTATTAATGTTTGATTAAGCCGAAAGAAACTGAAACTGAAGCCGACATTGAATGCACCTTTAATTAAGCACCTTAAAGCACTGTCGTCAATGTTAATGAGCAGCATTATTCACTGACGGATGCCACATAACAATGTTCTTTATACATAATATCAATAATAACTTAAGCATCTTTTACTTTTCGACCGTCCTGTGCCCGTTTCTTGTTCCCCTTCGTCGGAATGCCGGCTGCATTTCAATTAGGCCGCGACTCAGAGTCAGAGAAACCTTTAAGCCATTAAATGTAAAATACAATTGTGCAACAGTGTGTATGTGTGTGTGTGTGTGTGTGTGTGTTGCTCTGCTTTTACTTGTCTCAAAATGCTAATTTAAATAAACGGCTGAGCGAGGAGAATTTATAAGAAAATCAATTTTATAAATGAGCACACTTTGTGTACCCTTTTGGAGAGCATTTCATGATTTTTGTGATTATATATTGGTTTATTAGTTGATAAGCCCCCCCTTAATGGAACATCCAAGCAAAAACTAAAACGGAAAGTCTGATGAGAGATATGGTTACCTGGAATCCATTTGCATCACGAACTCAGAAATGAAGTTAAATATATATCCGGTTCCGAACCCGAATCATAAGTTTAAAATTATTTAAGTTTAGAGCGTCAAATAGTCTGGGATATGGAGTTAGACACTTTAATCAAGTAGCCAGACTGGTTCCGACTGGACAGGATAGAAAATGGTTCGGACTAAGCATGCTGGCTAAGATATTGATACATGGAATAATGTATGTATTTCCCGAATAAAATTCGATATATGGTTATAGAATATTTATCCGACGCAATATATATCGGAAATATATATGAAAATATTATTGAAGACATTTTTGATTCAACTTTTCGAATGCTTCATGTTTAAAACTGAATATTGAACAACAAACACATCTCTTTGATAATACAAATATTGAGCTACAATTGATGACTATGATGACTTATATATGCTACATCTAAATCATAGACGACTTTTTACATGCTTACAAATCACAAATATTTTCAAAATTTGAACTCAATGAAGATTTTGTCACTTTTTTGGTACATCATTCCGGACACATGATACCGGACCTCCAAATTGTTAGGTACATCGACCCAAATGAACCCACCTACTTTGAAAGTGGTGTCGGCTCAAAGCAAGTCAGCTTTAATCCAGACTGTGTTCAGTTTTCAATGATTATTTTATAGCACTGATTCAAAGCGTTTCATTTCAAAACCATATCTAACCATACTCCACCATTTTGTCAAGATTAGAAGCATATGTCAAAACAAAATGACGTATTTAAAGCTTACGTTGAGTAGTTTTATGTTTTAGTCAGGGGTGCAAACCAAATAAGAATATTCGGATCTCCGATTAGACAAGCTGGTTCGAACAAAAAGAACCCAATTGGTTAAGATTTGTAAATACAAGGTTCAAAGTCCTTGGGGAATGGTTTTGCGTGGAAACCATGGTTCATTCCGTGCTTTATACAATGTTAATAATTTTGTGTTTTATGCATTCGACCTAAAATCTACACAAATTGTAT
The DNA here is from genome assembly GCA_035044965.1 of Lordiphosa andalusiaca. Classification (NCBI taxonomy): domain Eukaryota; kingdom Metazoa; phylum Arthropoda; class Insecta; order Diptera; family Drosophilidae; genus Lordiphosa; species Lordiphosa andalusiaca. The sequence continues at coordinate 42,890 of JAWNNM010003034.1, forward strand.
GGGAAACACTTTGTTTTTGGTTCCGAATTGGTTAGTAGCAATCATGGGAATATTCAATATATAATTCGTCGTTGAAAAATACCACCGATGTTATGCAAGACTCTTGCTTTGCTATTATGGGTGGGGATTATATAAGTAATTCCAAACGTTTTTCAATATATTGTATTCCACTTTCATGCCCATTTTAGGAGTCAAGCTCATTAAACCAGCCAAGTAACAGATAAAGTTGCGTGGCAGAAGGTCACATTTCTGATGTCTATTATTTTTTTTTAACCGAACCAAAATATTACGATCTGAGCAGGTTCGGATGCAGCTTTCATTAATACAGCTGTTCCATCCGAGGTTCGGTTCACTGTAAAATAAAAGTCCGAATTCCGGGTTTGAACCGGTTCGGTTAACATTAGCTTTGCAGCCTTGGTTTTAGCTGCCAGCTTCAAAAAAAAGTCTTCCCGAACTAAATTCCTTGAACAAAGTCCAACTGGTTTGAGTTACCGAACCGAACCTGTTAGAGAATTTCAGAGGTTTTTCTCCTTCATGTTTTGTAGTGTTTTCGAGCTTTGGTCCATACATTTTCAACTATTATTCTAATATTATTCCAAAACTAGTTCTCTTTTCTTACATGTCCGACAAATGGATATTATTGATATTTTTATACCCTGTTCCCATTGAAAATGGGAAAAGGGGGATCGAAAATGAGAATGGAATGGGATTGTGCGAATGTATGTAACAGGGAGAAGGAAACATTTCTGAACCCATAAAGTATATATATTCTTGATCAGCATGAACAGCCGAGTCGATATAGCCATGTCCGTATGTCCGTCCTTCCGTCCGTCTGTCTGTCTGTATGAACGCGTCGATCTCAGAGACTATAAGAGATAGAGCCACAAATTTTTGCAGGAAGGTAGACTTATGCTGTACGCAGATCAAGTTTGTTTCAGATTTGGAATTCCACCCCGTTCCCCTTTTATCCCCAAAAAACCAAGACCTCCTCAAGACATCCTAGACCTAAAAAAACGTCAGATCCACAATTTTTAAGTTAGAGCCTCGTGGTTTAGTATACATCAAGCTAGGCCCAATATCTATCTATTCTGAAAAATACAATCAGATCGGATAAAAATCACCGGAGCTATAAGCGAAACAGTTGAGCTGATAAGAGCACCCCCCAGTTGTTGGTCAGGACTAGAAAAAAGTGTTGCCTACATTTAGGATGACAATTTTGTTACAAGAACAAATAAATGAAAACAAATGAACAGGGTAGTTTGTGGTCGGGAAACTCGACTGCAGCTCCCTTACTTGTTACCTTTGAAGTTGATATCGAAATGATACTTTTTAGAATATTCAGCAACCCTTGTTCAGAGCCTTGTGTCTGAAATCCACAAATACAAAACCAAGGAATATACATGAAATAGAAACATAACAAAACGTTGTAGAAGATATGCGGAATGAAATATGAACAAATGAATTTGAAGTCCTGGATACTTGAATTTTGTTTATATTTACACTTTAAGGTACTTTAACAACAAAAGATCATAGCCATAGCGATCAGACTTCCTTATATGTTGGTGAACGAATCGCCTTCGAAATTCTATATTTGGACATTTCCAACGCATTGAAATTTAAAAAAAAGTCCTAAAAACTCAGTCTTTTATTTTGGCAATATGCGTAGCTTATATCTCAGTTAGTCCTAAAATTGGTGCAAAGGTTGATTTTTAAGAAATTTTCGTTTTCGAGATAATTGCAAAAAGGCAAAGCGGTCGCACGGGACAAATATAGAAGTGGTTTTCGCGGGCGACAATTCAAACGCCGATTTCAGCGAAACCTGAGGGAATTTTTTAATGTGACTTAATTTAGAATGTTGTGCATTGATGACGCTTTAAAATAGATTTGATTTTACCACAAAATTATCTATACTTTTTTGCAAAATTTAATTTTAAGCACGCTCGCACGGTATATATTTTTCCGTCTTGATATATATGTGGTTTCTGATATAATTGAAAGTAAAATCGTACAGTTAATTGCAATCACATAGTATGTTATGGTTTCTTAAGCAATGTTCATTTGCTCTTTGTTCCCATAGATTGATTTTAGATAGCAAAATTCAATGAAATCTATAGGACCCTTTTTAGAAAAAAAAAACGAGCAAAACAACGATAAGAACGAGAAAAACTGGGCTATGGTTTTTTAATAATTGTATGATTAGCTTAGAGTACATCAATTAAATTGTTTCCCCTTGAAAATTTGATAAAACATGCTGTTAGTGAGAACTTTTAGTTTTTTCGTGTAGGTGGACCTTTCTGTGGAAATGCCCATATGGTGTTTTTGATCAATAAATTTATGTTTTTGTCTACCTAAACCTTTCACCTCAAATTCGACAACAATTTTTTGATTGGCTTTAATTGAGGTACATTTCCAGCCGGTGTACATTTTGTATACTTAATATATGAAGTGGCGTCAGTGTTGTTTTGGCTTAGAGATCTGACCAAATGACTGTTTTTGTCATTCTCACGATGGTCATCAATAAGTTTTTGAAGGAGAGGAAAGAAATGGCGCTACTAGTCCTGCCTTGAAGTAGACGGACTTGCTGATTCTAAGAGACTAGAGCTAAAAGACAGTTGGTTTTTGTGAATTGAGTGAATTTTATAGTTGACATATCGATGGCGATGTGGATCGTGAGTGAACTAAAAAACATCTGATGCCTGAAAATAAATTTTTTGTATTTTTTGAAGTCAAAATCTTTAGAAATGAAGTTAAAAATTAGGAGCTGAATAGAAAATGAGTACAAAATTGCACCTGGTAGTGAAAAGTTGGTTCGATTTAGTAAATATTGAATTGAACTTAATCGCCTTTCATTAATTAATAAATGTCCTTCTGCCAATGACTGGAAAAGCTCTTGACAGTGACCGTCTTAGTTACCATCGTGCCAAGTAAGCTAAAATTGGAAGTGTGAATGGCCTCCAGCTGGAGCAACCACAATTTATCGACTCTGTTGACTGGGAATTTGCTCAGTACATGTGGTTTCTGTCAGATTTCTTCGGAGAGACGGTGAGTTATATTGAATCATAATCTTTTTCAAATTGAATATAAATGTACCATTTTCTAAGCTTCAGCACAGCCTGGAGCATGCCAGAACACTTTAAAATAATTTGTTGACTAGTTAACAGATGTTAACAAGATGTTATAACAGTAGGTCGAAAATCGACCATCATTCCATCAGAAAAGTTACAGAACCAGTTGGGAATTTCATGAACAGCTTATATTACAAATAATCTCCCATTGAGGAGCGTGAGGTGTAAGTATATTTGGAATTTACCTAGCACTTGTATTGAGATCGCTGTATTACTGGTTTGGTTTTTAAGGTCAACATATGTCAGGTGATGCTCCATAAGAAAGCGTTCCACTTCAATTTTGAAGTGTCTGACGGGTTCTTGCCTAAATTGCAGCTACCCAATTTGTTTCGGGAAGTGTAGCCAAAGAAGCATTTGTTACCAAGTTTTTGCTCCATTTCTGACAGAACGAGCTTGGCATGCTGAGCAGGCAGCAACAACGCAACAACAACGCAAACAACAATAGCTACCACTCATATTTTGGCCAGAATTTATGCGCCAAAGGCAACTCAAGCTTAAGTGATTTTAGCTGTAAACTAATTGAGAGCTCCGGCAATGGCATTGGGCAGCCGACGCCGACGGCCCGTCCATGCCGCAGAATTGGCAAACTTCATTTTATTTACACCTTCATCAAGTTAATCACTGTAACGTGATTTGACGGCATCCATACGTACACACACACACGTACATATGTCAATCCATGTCCATTTGTCAGTTAGAAACTCACACTGGCACAGTGCACTTCAAACGGTGGCCGGCACAGGAGAACGCGTGCCGGCTATCCAAGCCAACGACAAATGCTTCTAAGGCCGGGACTCGCCTTCGATGTCCGCTGTTTGATGTGCCAATTAGGATGCAACGCACGCTCCGCATGTGTTTTTTTGAATCGTCGCTAGTTTTTTGTTGCCCCCGCTGTCATATTTTACAACGAGAGCAAGTGCCGGGGCTGGGCTCGCTCCGCTCCGCTCCTCGCATTCGCATTTTAAATGTCATGTTGTCAATCGCTTGGACAGTTGGCCTCTTGGCCAGCCAGCTGATGTGCGGTCGGTAGATAAGCATAAATTACGAGTGCGAGGGTGTGTGCGTGGAGCGGCGGGGGGGCGCCTTCATTAAATGTTCAACAGTTTGCTTTTGAATGGAGGCCAGAACCCCAGGAGCTGCCTGCAACGGCGTCATCGTTGACATCGAGTTATTTGTAGCAGGATGTAGGTCGCGATCAACCTTGAAAGCGAAACTGAGAATAATGTCAACGACGCGACAAGTGCAAATGCCTGGCAAAAGGGGTGGGAGGATTTAGAATTAAACTGAAACTGAAGGGATTTGCCACTTCAAAAGATTCATTTAATATTTTGCTTAAATTGTCGCAGTGATTTGAGAAGTCCAAAAGCTAATGCTTAGGCGGAGTTTATTAGAATTCAACAGGCGGATTGGAAAACTGACAAAATTGACAAAGCAGGCGAGCAATCGACGGCATTAATTTGCGGTAACAATTCCCAGAACTAGAGTGTATGCTGTGTCATCAAAACAAGCGTCCAAACTTAGTCGATAGTTCAGAGAGGTCACCATCCGGCTTATGTGATGGATTGATGGGGTGTCACCTATGATGGGGTCACCAAGCTACATTTTAGTGAAAAAGGAGACAACACTTCGGCGAAAGATTATCAATCCGATGTTTTGGAAAAGGTTATGGAGTCTCTTATTTGCAAACAAGCTGTGGACGTTTCAGCTCATAAGGCAAAATCGACCGAAGCATGGCTAAAGAACCATTTACCGAACTTCACTTATACGGTAGCAAAGACCTGAATCCATTGGACTAAAAACTGTGGTCCTTTCTTTAAGCTATGGCTTAAAGTGGCCCTGCCCGACTTCGAAATAACCGTTACTCAAGGCAATTACTCATGCGGCTCAGATAAGTATGCAACGTTTTTTTAACTCTGAAATTCATTATCCGATCTTTATGAAAATTTTTGCATACATTAGCACGATTTTCGTACACCGTTTTTACTCCACGGTATAAAAATTCAAGAGACGGAAACGGAGATTGGCAGCAAGAAGACGCCTAGCGAGAAAGAAGTGCGTCCGAAACGCTGATTAGAGTAAAAAACGAAAGACATCGGATAACCGTGCCGATAATGTTAAGGACGCCTAAACTAAAGACGAATTTCATATTCTTACATGAATATGGGTTTTTAGCAACATGGTTGGATTTTAGTCAAAGATTAGATGGATGTTAGCTTGCTCAAGGTCGGGTTGATTATAATTCAACAATCAACTGGAAAATCAACAAAGATTTTTGGAACTATGGACAGTTAGAGGTTCCTCACACACTACTGTTTCATTTCATTTCCCAATCAATCTTATTTGTGAGCTTTCAACGCTGTCTTACCAACAATCCATTAACAATGCCTATATAAACTGACAAGGCCTAGTTATATTATTGATTTATTATTATAGAATTAAAATCAACCTTATCTTGAGCCAGCTAGCATCCACTTTGACTTAAATTTATTTAATTTGTGGTGAACTCTGGATCTCTGGATCTCGGGGAAACTCCAACACGACCGACATCTTATGGCATTCGACCACCAAGCGCGTGAGTCACAGTAACGAACGCAGTCGAACTTTAAATTTACAACTGATGTATTTTTTGACATTATTCTTAATTTTAGAGATTTTCTGCAGCTATTTTTCAATATTTTAGTGTGCATTTTGAAGCAAGTAGGATATCAGCTGCTTCTTTTATATTCCGAAAGCAGGGAAGTCGATCTTAAGAATTACAAGCGGTGCCTTTTTATACTTTTCTACATCTTAGGGTGAATTTTTATTTTTTTAAACTTAAGAAATGTCCTTTCGGAAACATGGTCTTTTTGCTCATGGATTAATGGATGTCGCCCTATTTTAAAAATCCAAGCTATGTTTTTTTTGTGTTTCCAGAAAACCAGAAAGAAAGTCTCTGAGATCTGTGCGTTCATATGGAAAGACAGACGGACATGGCTATATCGACTCGGCTGTTGATGCTGATCAAGAATATATTTACTTTAAAGGTTCTGGCTGTTACATTTTTTTTGCACAAACTTATAATACTCTATGTACCTACGGTACAGAGTATAAAAAGCGCTTGGAGCTGCGTATAGTTCAGTAATTAAATGAGAAAGGAAAGCAAGTTTTCTCTGTGCCGCAGGTATAGTTCCTTTGAAACCGATCTTTCTTACTTCCAAACAAATTGGTATTAATATCAAATGGATTCAAGCAACGTCAACCCACAGTGGAGAGTTTAGTGTCTCATTTGAGAATTCAGTCAAGTGAAATACCTGCCAGATATCTGCTAGCACGAAAACTGACCGAAAAATTGGCTTAAACTTCTATAATTTAAACCGTATCTAACGACTTTTCTCTGGTGTGATTCCCTCAACTTGTATTTATTACAAAACTGATTGCCTTTCTTAATAGGGTTCACTGAACCCAGGAACCATAGACTAAAATTTCGCACATACTTAACAAAGTTTTGATGTTATTTATATTATCTTTCCACTTAACGTTTTTTAGATTATGCGAAAAGTCAACAATGGTTGGCTCAACATTTGCATCTAACTGTTATCCCCAAAATAATCACACCCAGCCCCCAAAGATACAAACATGCACACCTACCTGCCTGCAAGTGGCCAAATGTGACACACTCGTTTGACAAATTAACATAAACGAAAACGTGAAATTGCCCATTAAACTGATGTTCCTACCCAGCGCTCCGAAATTCTCACATATAAATTGCACGAAATTATGGCAAAGGCAAAGTGGCGCGGGTGCGGAGGAAAAAACCCAAATGCGAAAGTAAATGAATGCACGTTTCGTATGCGCACATCGTTCTGGACTTTCTCTTTTCAAAAGCATGTAAATAACATTTTTATTATATTTATAACATTTATGTAAAGTTCCCGTTCAAAGGGGTCGGCAGGGGGGAGCGGCTGGCAGGTGTGACACTTTATTTTTTTTTTGCGTTTTACTGACCCACTTATCACGCGGTGCGGCACCAGAATGAAGTGTGCCAGCTCTGCCAAGGTTCCTGACAAAACACAACTCTCACCCTATCCAACACACACCATAGCCTCCGCCCACACCCCCGCCATCGCCCACTCCCCCTCCCGGCCAAGAGCGCCGGCAACTGTGCAAATATTTTTATGCTCACATAAAACAATGGACAGGCAGTTGACGCGACGGGTATTATTAACAAGCTCCCAGGGTACAAAAGAATCGGGCCCACATTTCGCAGGCGATGAAATTGTCAGCGAATGTGAAATTTGAAATAAAATGATGAATTTATGTGAGTCGGCCGCCGAACGTGCGAGAATTCCGAAATTCAAAGCGTACACGCAATCTCGTCAACTGTTTTCGGTTGCCAGGCGGGGCAGTGCATCTTATGGATGCGACCCGTTGAAGTGTGAACGGCAAAATGATGCAAATAAAAGAATAAGAGCGTACGGGCCGGAAACTCGGCGCAGAATTCCTACTCAACATTGACTTAACCCCAATCAGGGGGAACGTCAGAATGCGAGGACGACAGCGGGGCTCAAGTGCATTTACAGTTATTGGAGGCACAATCGAGTGGCACTGGCCCAAAAAACTTAAAGACATAAGACGGCTATATGCAAATACTGACAAAATATATCCCTTAGCTGTCGGAGATGCAAATCAGCTTGCGATGGATTACACAATCCGGTATCGCTTCTCTTTGGCCTGGCTGGTGTTTGCGTTGTTGTTGGCGGCGGCGGCGGCTGGTAACGAGCTGCTTGCGTAGCCGCTGTGCCAACAATAACACAAATGCCAGCTCAAGTGCTCCGATGCTGTGGGACGGGCGATGGAATGACAATTTTATAAGTGGATCCCGAGTGCAAATTGATTCCGATTCCGCACACTGACTGTGGAAATTAATTACGTCCACTGCAGCAGCTACTTATACGCAAACTTGCGTCAGGCAATTAGAAGTTCACTCAGCTCCTCAACTCAATTAAGTTTTTGCGCTGCTCATGAGCTGCATAAATCAAGTTAAATTGTTATGGCTTTTAATATCAAGTATACGCTGGGTGCGAGCCCCATTCCAGGCTGCCATTTGCATGCCAACGCTGACGCTTGCTGAGATTTATTAGAGCATTTGACTTGATTTAGCTTGTTGATGTTTTGCAGGAACAAAACTTATGGCCGAGCATTATGGCCACAAAATGGACAGCGCTGCTGAAGCTGAGCTGATGCTGTGTACCTTTAGCTGGACCTGGGCATATGTCGAGGTGTGTGCTGATGTCCATCATCAATTATTTTGATATGCGTTTCAGTTAGGATTTTTTTTGAAAAATTTGATTTGCCCAGGCGATAAGAGTGGCATCCCAAGGATTTGCAGAAGTTGGACCACATGCTACGGGCAGTTGATATCTTAAGTCTTCAAGTTATTTCCAACTTGTCGGGCTGTATGTTTCTAAGCTATAGTCATTAGCCTCAATCTTATGAAATCTATGTTGAATATTTACTTGAATCGTACAGATTTCAAAATACTTCGTTAATGAAATTAGTGAAATGCCTCACGCGATTGGGCTTCATGCCCAAAGTAAGTTAATCGACGATATTAATTTTATGATAATCCACTTCAAAAATCATAAAAAAAAATTATCTCACTAAACTGTCAACAAGTTAATTAAGTTTTATGACCGAAATACAATAAACAAGAGCGTTGGCCAAAGTCGGCCATGCCCAAAATCGTTATGCCAGTTACTTAGTGGTGAAAGTATATCACTTAAAAGGGCGTTAAAAGAATGTCATTAAAGTAAGCAGACTCAGAGAGAATTTAGAGCACCACTGATCCTTAATGACTACATCCAGACTCTTAATGTTATTTGATCATAATATGTAGGGTTAGATAACTGGCATATACATAACTATATGCAACTTACTTACAACCCAATCGACTTGATTACTTTTGGTATCCAACGGCTCCGGAGAGGTTCTGTCATATTTTGACGGTATATTCAACTTCCTTTGTTGTCATACTAAATTGTTCATCCTAAGCGCTCTCCAACTACATGTCAAAGCATGAAATTATTAAAAGTGGTATCGAAAAACCTTTTATTCCAATCCATTTCTGAAAAATATTCGCGCTTAAAAGACAGGGTAAGATTGAATGCAGAACTAAAACAGGCCGAAACTACAAATAATAAATTTGATTTAAGGCTCAAGAGCGGATAGTAATACAATTTGATTGGTATTATAAAAATAAGCATAAAAAAATCCTCATATATACCAATTTTCAATATAAGTGTTTGAAAAGCATCGATGCTTCATCGATATTTTACTTTTCGAACATCGAAAACATCGATGTTGCCAGAAGTTGAAGTTTCTCTAGCTCTAGCGATCTCAATTTTTATGTCGTGATTGGGGCACCCTTCATAAAGGCGTATCAGACGCTCACCGATCTCGCCCTTGTCTTCAGTTGGCGCGCGCATTCATATTCAAGATTTATATTGAATTACTTTGCCTTAAATCTGAAGTGTCTGTGAAACCGAATGTCCATTCCGATGAATATCTCTAGAGGACAGTTCACTAGACTGAATGTCAGCCCCTTTCCTGTTGAGGTTACGAACAGTTAAATTGCTGTTTAAATCGTTTGCGTGTTTTGTTTTCAGAGACGGTATTGGAGGCATTGTTGTTTTAGTTTTCATTTTATTTTTCAGACGGTGGTGGATACCCATTTCCAGCAAAGAAGGCCGCCGCTCACGTTATACTTCTAAAAGTTAAGAACTTGTATAAGTTGCTCTATTAATAAGTTCATTTGTGATTTTTTTTAAAATTCACATTCTTCTTATTTAAATCAATATTAAAGTATGTATCTTAGAAATAAAATCCAATTTTCGGTTTCGGTTTTTGTTTGTTTTTGATTGTTATTTAGACTAAGTTTACTTAGAAATAAGTTTGGTTCGGATAGGTGACTTAATGTGGCTACAGCACCTATAAATGTGAAAAAACCTCGGTTAAATAACGTTTTTGTCAATGTCTCCTAAACCTGACTTTCTGGGGAAAAAACGGACAATTTATTTAAATTCAGCACCAGAAAATACGTTAGGAACGTTGGCCATCTTCTCTGGCTGAAAATTTCCCTTTTTGGTAAGCTTGTGAAATTATTCCAAACATTGGCCAAACTTTTAGATTTTTATACTCTGTACCGTAGGTACACAGAGTATTATAAGTTTCTGCAAAAGTATGTAACAGGCAGAAGGAAGCATCTCCGACCCCATAAAGAATAAATATTCTTGATCAGCATCAACAGCCGAGTCGATATAGCCATGTCCGTCTGTCCGTTTGTCTGTCTGTCTGTCCGTATGAACGCACAGATCTTAGAGATGGTAAGAGATAGAGGTTTGGCATGTATGGAACATATGATTCTTATGTCTGCAGGATGATGAATGACATTTTGTATTAATCGGTGAATAATCGCAAGTTCTGGTTCCTATTACGTTTGATACAAAATTTTAATCAGGTATAGCTTTTCATTGTCCGAAAAATGTTAATCGTAATAGTAATTGTAGTTTGAAGCTCTGGTTTGGACACGTCCTATTTCCAAAAAAGTCTTAGAGCTGTATGAGCGATGTTCCAATAAGGTTAAAAACTAAATTTAAGATTTTCGCGAACAAAACTAGAATAGAATGATGCAGCAAATGCGTGAACTAATTGTGGCTCCCAAGAAAGCGAACCTTTTTATTCACCTTACATATTATTTTGAGCTTGAACTTAAATAAATATTTGGTCGACTGACGGTGGAAATTTGGTTGTGATCAAGATGCTCATGACTCCTGAGTCTTTACAGATCACAGATTGCTTAAAGATGGTCTCTTGTACTAAGACGGTTAAATAATTTACGAATTCTGGAGAAACTGAACGGTCTAACTGTAAAATGATACACAGAAATAGACTTGGAATAACTCTAAAATTTACGTTTTATGCTCTTTTAAGATAAGCCAGAAAACGCATGTCTATATCTTGTCGAGAAATTCAATGAAAGCTAGGTTGGATGGGTGTATTGCAAAGTCAGGAAACTTCTTCACAAGCGACCGAGCGAGAATGCAACAGGCGAGCCGTACAGCGAATCACAGAGCTGCTGAAACGTCAGTACAGGCGAGCAATCGACGGCAGTAGTTTGCTAAACAAGTTGCATCCAAGCATGCTTCTGATACTCCGAAACAGTCACCAGCGCACTGTAAAAAGGTTAAGATCTGCATCGGAAAAGGAGAGCAATCGATGCCAGCAACTTTCACAACACATGGAATCCCAGACAGCTGCCGAGAGACCGCCTAAAAAGAAGGTGTGCAATGATCGCGAAATTTCACAATAACTTATAGATACATAATAAAAATATAAGTTTTGGTTATGATTCAAATTAATTAGATGACTACGGCAGACCGGCTAAAAGGTGGTGAAAATCTAATATTCTAAAAATTGGCAATATTTTGCTCATCTTTCTTATGGCTTCTATTAATTATGGAAACCCCGGGTGGTAAAGATCAAACTTAATAACGAGTTTAGGCAATAATGAAGATATTATAGATTGTAAAAATCGATATCTAAAATGCAAAAGGGGCCGTCAAGGGGGAGCTTTTATTTAAAAGTGGTTACACATTAAGTGTATAACCTCCGTCCCAAAATAAACGTATGCTCGGTTACCAATAACTAAGCTGCTCTCAACTTAAAAAATATTACCTGTCCATCCATGGAGTTCTGTAGCAACGACCAGCCCTTTCTTCCCCTTAAATAAATTAACAAATTGAACGGCATTTGTCTTGGACTGTGGTCCACTCGCTTTTGATTTTGTCACAAATTAATGAGGCTTAATATCAAAGGTTGCCCCAAATCCCAAAGTTGATGTCTGTCGCCGACACAACAAACTAATCCCTGCATGAAACCATTAGGGTCATTTCATATGATGTGCTCTTTTTTCCACCGCTGCTGTTCTGGCTCTGGCCCTGTAGCTGGTAATGTTTGTGTCTTGTAAGTTGTCACGGCGGCACAAAAACTCGACCAAATGCAGCGTCATTCATCACAAAACAAAACAAAACCTGAGAGCCAGGACAACGTTGGTTTCTGCACTTAAATGCCGAGCAACGAACCCAGACAAAAAAGGCAGCCCTTTTGTTTTTGCCACAGCACATCCAACTGCCAGCATCCAGAATCCAGCATCCAGCATCCGACATCCGCATCCCCCCGCCTCGCCGGCTCACTTAAGGCGCAGACAACAAAAAACATTTTGTTTATGCGCCCCAGCAAAACTGTTAAAAAATTAAAATGCTGCTTAACAACTTTGCCGCATGATAAATGAGCGCAAATACACCAAAAGGTGCACCCCAACCCCCAGTCGTCACCCACCACCCGCCCACTTACCTGCTCCCATTGTTTACGGCCCTTTGTGAGAGTGGGTGCGGAGAGGGGGGGGAGGGGTGGATCGGGAATCGTGGCATATTTAAGGCTAAAGTGTCATCGTAATTAACAAACAACAAACCGAAAAGAGCATTCAACCGTTTAAGCGAAGATGTGTGCGCGCGTATGCAAATTGATTTTAATAATAAACCCGGTGCATAAATTGAAACAACAATTCCGGAGAAATGTGCCACATTCGCGTGGCGTTGACATAAAGATGGCCATTTAACGCAAAATGTTTTCCGAGTTGATCAAAAAGGAAAACAAACAAACATAATTATCAAAAATGAATCCGACATATCTGTGCAGCTGAGCTCGCGTCTGTCCTGAGGCAGTGCCACAAAAACAACTCACACACACACACACACACAACTTTTAATTAATTTAAAATTAACCGCTCCACCAAAAAAACATAAACAAAAAAACAAAACAACAAAAAAAAAAACAGTCAGCAAACAAACAGGAAAACAAAGTCTGGACGGTCCGCAGGCAGCTTAATGCTGATTTGATTGCTGTGTCATTAACATGAAAAAGGGGGCGTGCCCACCGCCACACACACACACACACACACACACTCCCATCTGCCATAACTTATGATAATGGCTCATTGTGTATTACGTCCGGTCGCTTAAAATAATTTAATTTTTGTCATTTTTGCATAATTAAAGTCGAATAGGAGGCCAGCTGGAAAGCGTGCACAGGAATATTATCAAACTTTTACGCATTTTAAACACACGAATCATTTGCAACACAAAGGACAATTACAACGGGACGATTGGGCGACGGGGCGTATGATTAAATGGCCAGTAAAGTATAGTCAAAGCCAACCGGCATGCTAGGGATTGTTAGAGCAGGGATCGGCCAAAAAACACAATCACATAACGGCACATATGGGTACACAACAGGAACAGCCTCGAAGTGGACGAAGCTGAGACCAAAACCGAACGGGCGACGAGCGTCTACTGTTGGTGTGTTGACGTCGCTGCTGCGTTTATTTCAATCTGTGCACATTAATCAAAATTAGTGCAGAAACAATGCGACCTCGATTTTGTGCAATTTTCATCACTTTTCGAAGTTTTTCGGTCTGATTAGCGACTATTTCTATCGATGTGGTTTTTAAAGGCTTCCATGGTCCTTGGCTAAATGATTTTTCCTTTTCACTTCATCTTACCCAATGAGGAGGGGGGTTAAGTCGGCGACCCGGAAAAAATGGACATACTAAACCGATCGTTGATCGGGCTGTCGTTGATGAAACCCACTCGGAACATTCGTAGATTAATTGATGAAATGTTAATGTCATTCATTCAATTTGGCGAAAATTGCTTAAGTCTGGTATGGACTATTAATGTAAGATCCATAAGTTTTAATTAATTTTTTTACAGACTATCAGGCTGTATCTCGCTGGATTTTAGAAGGCTGCATTGATATGCGTTCCGTTCCAAAAGAATCATAAATTCAGACATTTCTGGTCGTTGTGGCGCATAATTTTGTAAAGTCCAAAACTTCTGCATAATGGATGTTGCCATATATCTTAAAAATAAGAATTGAAGGAGCGAAACCAAAACCAGTTTGGGAATCAGACGATCAGAATTTCTTATCAAAACGGCTTTGCTCTGTGTAAATAATACTGAATATTAAATAAGTCCATTAGGTACGACAGCCGTTCATCCGATCTTCACCATTCCCTTGGCGGATCGATAAATAATATTGATTAGTTGATATGTCGAGAAGGTAGGAACCATCTATCTTTAAAACTGTGGGAGATTTGACGTTTTTTCCAAATTGCGGATACGGGATACGGGGCTAAAATTATAAATAAACATTATCTGTCTGCAAGTATAAGATGGTTTTGCCCCATACACGCCAAACCTCTATCTCTTACCATCTCTGAGATCTGTGAGTTCACAACTCGTTTGTCCAGTGTTATAAAATCTAAAAATAATCTATTATATATACTTATAGATTAAACAGAATTGACTCGATTGCTGAGTCAGAGGCGCAGGTTAATGGTTCAAGGATCTGCCTATTCTTGTATATAATAAAGAATCTACTAATGACAGCATGCTGGCCCCAATTTATGGAGGACAAAATAACATATACTTACCTGATAGTTCTGTCTCTGTAGCCGCATCAGGACTGTCATGGGGAAGATCATCCTTGACTTTCCTCAACTAATAACGAAGCTTCCAACGAGGCACATCTTTTGCGCCAGTCATTTGAACGGGTAATTTTAGGCTTCTGCCATCAATTAGCACCACCTTTCACTGCTCCCAAGTTATCCTCACGATCTTATCGTTGCTGTCAATCTGAGCAATTTGGTTGCTTCGTTCTTTCTTTCTTTGAGGCTGCAGTCTGCAGCTGTTTCAGGCTGTAGACAGAAACTGGCCAGCATTGGATGCGCATCCAGGCTCGTTTCCGGCCTTCCTGTATTTTTCTTATGGGTGAGATTGATCGAGCTTTATTATTTTGTTGAATCATCTTCATCTTCTTTAATGTTGATGCACTTTAAGTAAAAAAATAAAAAAAAAACAGAGCACCAAAATGTAAAATAAGGATTCCGATTCTGGATTCGATGCTGGAATTAATGCGGGGGGTTTTCGGTATATGGATAATGTGAACAAGCAGATCTCTAAAATGGTCATAAATAGACTTGGTTTCTTATTTTGCAGGCAGTTTAAGTTTATTTTAAATTTTTGCCACACCTTTCCAGCCCCCGGGGAATACGAACAAGTCATATCTCCCAAAGTTTTATAGATAGAAGATTCGTTACTTACTTTTAAAAATGATGTCTCAGTTTGCCCAAGAAATGGCGAAGAAACTTCTCTGCAGCAGAGCAGTAGCAGTGCTGCTTGCAGCTGAAGCACCAAAATTTGTAGAGAGCATACACTTTCTTTAGTTCAGAGTATATCGCAGTCGGGCTAGACCAATTTTCCTTCTTGTTTTAGGATAATTCAATAAATAGGCTACCAATTTCTATTGCTCTCCGACATATTTGGATTTTACTGTTCAAATAAGTCTGAATTTGACATGTTTTTAAAAAGGTTTAAGGACTTGATGTATACCTTTTCTGAACAAATTCATACCCGATTTTTTTAATTTTAGTTCAAGATAACATCAGCATCAACAATCGACAAGTATAGAGCAAGGTACAGTAGTTTTAAGTAGACTGTTTTCCATTTCCTATTCGGACATAATGGCTACCATTTCATTACTTCCGAAATCTACATAATTTTAATGAAATATAATAGATAAGACTTTTACTTGGTTGTTAAATAAATATGAGTTATCATAATTTGGTTTACCTGATCCAGGACAGTGAATAAAATATAAAAATGAAATTGAACTACCGGGCAACCCAACCACGCATACCCCAGATGCGTGACAATGTTGTCAGAGAACATAAAAATAGTTTGATAAACAAAAAAACAAAATAAATAAATAAATATATTTCACATAAACTGACCCGCATTAGACAACACAGCGTGTGTCTGTTTGTGTGTGTTTTTAGCCACAATCTGCTCTAATTAATAAGCAAGCCCCCCCCCCACCCCAAAAAAAACTTTAGACGACTTTCCGTGTCCACACAAAATGTGTCATAATTTCTATTTATGGTCAGGAAACGTGGGCACGTCGCGTTTATTATGATTTAATTTAATAAATTACAACAACTCCTCGGTGAGCATTTGAAAAATTGCTGCGACAGGCCCAGGACACGCAAACGACCTGCCTAGGCAGGGCAACAACGTGAACGCCAGGTTCATGGGGACATTTTAAACTAAAAGAGTGAAAAGCTAATTAAGTAATAATTTGCGTTGTGTACGAAAAACTTTTGCACACGCTTCACGCAAGGGAGGGAGGTGCGACATCATTACCGTTAGGTCAGGGTTTTATGGAGTGATGGTAATGCTTTTCAGCAATTAGTCCTTGATGAATTGTTGAAGTACAGATAGGGAAAAGATATATTAGAACGTATAATTTAATGCATTACTACAGCAGAATATGGGGAAAGGGATTTTTCAACGCAATAGGATTTTACGATTCAAACACGTTTTAATTTTATATATATTCAGGAATGCAAAGTGCTCGGGAATAGGAAACGATTCGGTGGATCGAACAGCTCTTAAACCTCGGTTCATTACATAGTTTTTGGAGCTAAATGATATAGTGAAGGAAACCACTATCCTTCTTGCTTTTTATATATTTTACCAAAGACCCGTTTCCGATTTCTAAACTGAACATGTAACTTTTCGCACACTTTCGAAATTGAAGTCTCGAAGTCATTTGAGGACCTCTAAACTTCTTGTATAAGTAGTTAATTGAAGGTAACGTTTCTTGAAGCAAATGGTAAGCTCAGTAATGGAGTGTGATGAAAGGTATAAGGTAAAAGGTAAATTAGAGGACTGTGGACAATTGCAGAAGATGTACGGAATCACATGCTTTAGAATTGAGACAAGTTATGCTTAGAAGCAGAAAGAATGATAACTTGGTATCGCTAAGGATCAAATCGGTCTATGGAGTCAATGAAACCTTTTAGGGAAATCGATTAAAATTAAAAAATTTACAAGAGTCATTACCTAAAGGAAGCGTTTTACATCTTTAAATTCGTCAGTGAACTGCTTACAGCATTTTCAAAACGACGTTATGTTTGTGGTTCACTATATCATCGGATTTTGTCAAGGTATGGTATGGTTCTCTGTATATTATTGACATATTTTGAAGCAATCCATCAAGCTGCAGCATTGCGACAGTTTTCCCTAAAAGAGTTGCAAGTGATACAGCCGACTCAACCAAAGCGCTAATTAGGCTTAAATTTTGCGGAGAAATTGCATCAGAAAAGAGCTAAACTACAATCCATCATTAAAACTAATTTCATATTTTAGTAGAAGTTCCGTGCTTTTTCTGTCATTGTGTCCATCTGCTTTATCAAACATTTCTCAGAGATGATAAGAGATTCCGGGAGTGTTTTCACGGTGAAGCAAACTTCTTGAAGTATTTGTTCCAACAAGCAGTAGGGTTTCCAAAGACTTCATGAAGTTTGCTTCACCATGTTAAACCCATCATTGACATTGCTTTTAAGAAGTGCTATAACAAGTAAGGAATTTTAAGGCAGCATAAGTGCAAAAACTGGTCTTTACGAATGTGTTCGTTCAAAATTTCCATACGCTCCTGCAGGTTTTCAATATGTAATCTTACATGTAGAAAACCCAAAGTTTTCGTGTGGTATTCAGAGTGCTGTATGAAAAATGTTAGTTCCAAAAAGTTATTTGGAAATATGCTTTTATTCTCATATCGTATATCGTTTGTCCCAACAGAATTTCTTATCATTTTTTTATTTCTACACGTTGCATGTAGTTTTTTACAGTTTTTACAGGGTGAACTACGTTTCGTTAAGGATTGCCATATCTACACCTGGCGTATAGCCAGGTTTGGTTTCCCTCTTTTGGAATTTATTAAATACTTTAACCTTTACGCAGAATTTTTTGATTTAAAAGTAGGATCATACTTGGAGTGGAAATTTTTCGGACTGATACACGGACTTTTATGATTGTTCTATGAAAATTCAAATCAATTTGTATGAGCTTAAGTTTTGCTAGCCCCTTTTTGATTGTTTTCTGTGCACAGTAAAGTTTGAGCTAATTTTTTTACTACATTTCTGTTGAAAAAATCTAAATACCTATTTCCTCAGAAATGGACAAGCTTATATTATAGGATCATTCCTGAAATATGCAAGAGTCTTCACAATTACTTCTTGGACATCAGCTGCCATCGAGTAGACATACACTTCCAATTCCAATATACTCACTTACGAACTAATTTCATTCATTGCTTTATGATTCAGAAACCAAGCTAACCTTAATCCATACTTACCACAAAACATTAAGCGATAAAAATGCCTCATAAATACAGCCCTTAAGATATGCATTTTAATGACTTTCAATGCGCTGACCATTGAATTGAAAAAAAAAGTGTATGGAACATTCAGGAACAAAAAAGGAATCACAAACCGTATCAAGATCTCTAAGCGCTTAAGAATTCATATTTTACGGCAGGCCTACAATTTTATTGCGCAAACAAGAATTCTGCAGGTGGCAACTGGCAAACAGTTTGCCGACATTCAACAGATTTCTGTTCGATACGCAGATAAGACTCTTGAATAGCAACCTTAAGCAAGCATAAAATACATAAAAATGGAAATCAACGAAATGCCAGCAAATGAAAACTTAACGATTTCATCTAATTATAGCAAAAAGGGAAGAGAAAACAGAAAAAGTTTCCACTAGGGCCGGCCAGTCAGTTGGCTAATTTAGTTAGCCGTCTGCAGTGCGGAAATGCCACAAACACTCGTCGACACTTCGCGTCCGCAGTCCTCGAGAATCCCCCCGAGTACCGAGTCGACAGACAGCAGTTGTCGTCAGCTAACTATGACAATCTATGACGGCTGACCGGCCGGACGGCAGGCCGGCGGGAGGAGGGGAGACCGGGCAGAGCAGACCTTCAGCCAGTCAGCATCAACAACTGGCTGTCTAAATTTAGCTACAAATGCCGCTCCAACTGAGCCTTTTATGGGCTTTGATCTTTAACCAAACGCGGGCCCTGGCCAGCGTCTTGGTAAACGCTAATTGTCCTTTGGCATTCCTACTCTACATCATCATCATGGACGATCTGCTTCAAGCAGCAGCAGCAACAATAATTATAATTGGTATTTTAGAGGTCTGTTTTGTGTCTATATTTAGAATTCGACATGAGCAAATGCTACGATTAAGTTGCTCAAATTACTGTAATTTGCCTTAAGTAGCGCACCAGCGCACTGATTGCGCCCATAGATAAGGAGTTACAGCGGCTCCCTTATCTCTGGTAATTCACCGGAAAAGTAAAAGTAAACATATTTCTGCACAGACCAGCGATTTGAATGCAAATTTCAATTGTGCATAAATTAACAGAAATAAAGCCGTCACCACCTGGCCAAGATTGATTAGCATAAATGCGTCATAAGATTTTATGCTTATTAATTATGGCATAACCAGCAGAGCACAGTGGTCGGAATGAGGATAATTTTTGTCACGATAGGCAAACTAGGATGCAACAGATCTGTTGAAAAAAATTAACCCACCAAGATCATTCTTCAAATCCAAGTTCATCTTTGAAGAAAATATGGTAAAAGCCATACAAAAATCAGTCAGGGAAATTTGAGTGGCAATTTGCAATGTGGACTAGCGAATTTTCAGTTGTCTGCTGTCGGTGTGCAGCAACTGGGAATGATGTTTGCATGTGCTGATATATAGCTCTGCTGCTTGTTGTTGAGCGTGATTTTAGTTTGGTATCAGTTTTACTATTTAGTTCTGGGCATTGGCTCTGTATACAGGATCTAGTGTCACGTTGAAATGGTTTCAAAAATACTTTATTCTCATATTCATCATATTCATATTCTCGACATTCGCAGAGACTCTACACAGAAAAAAAATCTGAAATCGAGAAAACAGGGTAAGCCCGAATCA
This sequence comes from Lordiphosa andalusiaca, assembly GCA_035044965.1. Taxonomy (NCBI): domain Eukaryota; kingdom Metazoa; phylum Arthropoda; class Insecta; order Diptera; family Drosophilidae; genus Lordiphosa; species Lordiphosa andalusiaca. The sequence goes on from JAWNNM010003034.1 coordinate 62,937, forward strand.
GGCTGCAAGTGATCCTGTTTTTCGGGACTAAATAAGAAGTGGGAGTGAAATTAATCTTTTCCGGGGTCGGCTCAAGAATATCCGGGACTACAATGTTTTCAAACCCGTTTCGGATCGACTATTTTTTTGAGTGTAGACCTTTTTTATATTTGTTTGACCAAATTATGTCTTTTCACGAAAGAAAAATTTCTTTACGCATGATTCTTGCACGGTTTATTTGAATCGAATCTACACGATGAAAGGCCGTGTCACGAGTACTCATGCACGTCACAAACTCTTCTTTATAAAAAAATATATTAACAAGATACAACCCAATTATACACAACAGCCGCACATTTTTGCATATTCTCCCTATCTTTTTAGTACAAGGTTTTTTCAATGATCTTTTTAACTTTGGTTGTGAGCCGTCTCAAGGTCAAGCTGGGACATTTGTGACCTTGACCACTTCGACTTAAATCGGAAACAAGTAGCCAAAGTATACTCATAAAAAAAACCAAGAACTTTGTACTTGAATTAAGTAGAAACGTTGTCATTAGTACGGTAACTTCGAAAATACTTGATTTAAGTACAAAACTCTTATATCAGGTACGATTATTTCAATCCCGAAATACTTGACTTTAGACTGTTTTGGGATAAATTAAGTATGTTTTGAATTATTTTGATATTTTTTTAATCATAGTTTTAGCTTATAATGGCCTTAACATATTTTGTACTTGAACTAAGAACTCGCTTTTCTAGAATCTTTCATCTTACTGTGGGTTCAAAATGTTCGTGATTCAAGAAGGTTTGTTCTCATTTTACTAATATTACCAGTCATATTTCAAGTTGAGAATGTTTCGTACTTAATTTAAGTACACACAAGAACGAATCATACTTGAAATTTCAAGTACAAAATGGCTTAAATTCTATCACGTTTGGTCTAGAACGCCGGTAGCCTTTTTTTTTTGGAGTGTAATTTTTATATATGGTTGTGTAAGTCCGATATGCCATGGGAATTGTTGAATGCACCGGAGTCACAACGATCTGCCTGTGTCACGCTGAGAAGAACATGACAACTCTTCGATGCATGGACCTTTTCTTCAATATCCAGAACTCATTATATTTGACACACATCACTCTTTTGTTTTTTGGCTCTCATAATTTATAACTTTTATTTGTTTTCCAACGGTATCTTTGTATTTCGACTTTTTTTGTTACACATAATCAAAATTTAAGGGAGATTTGCTGCAATTTTCAAACGCAATATTAAAAAACTGTTGAAATTTGAGTCAATTACCAAGTAAACAGTATATTCAACGTACATTTTCTAGAGATGATACTTATTAATCAAATAGAAATATCCAAAAATCCAGCATGATTGTCCCTTATTTGCTCACGAAACACTCACGGACCACGGATGTTCCCGATGGCCTCTCTGTTTTTACTCACATTCACGTCGTGACACACTGTGACACGTTTAAATTCGCATCACGGATGCATCTCCAGTTTCAATTACCATCGGCTTCTCCTACTAAACCCAATAGTATATTGTGTCATGCTGTAGTTTTTTAATGTACATTTAATTTATTTAGCGTCTTAATGATTTGTCAGTCACGTTTCGAAACGGAGATGGCTGTTCGCATTTGCTAACTATATTTAACTTACTTGACAGTGAACGACATTTGGCAGTTTTCGTTGAATATTTCGGAACATTAGTACGGACTTTTTTGTGCGGTCCCAAGAATCCAGACATAGCCTTAATTTAGGTTTGCTTAAATTTATTACTTACGATTTCATGAAGTGTTTTTTTGTAGATCCTTTAAAGTAACATTAGGTATGTAACATTTACTCAACAGAGTATTTGAGAGATTACAAATAAGAAAACTCAAAATGAAAATGAAATGTATTTGATTTCAGATGTTTCAAATACAAATTATCATGTTATTTATTGGTGTTGAAAATGAGAATTTTGGTAAAGTGTTTGTTGTATATACAAACGTATAAATTTATTAGATAAATTCATCCACATTTGTCCGTTTTGTAGATGTATTTAAATTGCAAAATTAGCGTAAAAGCTGCTTAATATAATTTGCCACAATATTTATTAATCTGCTAATTAGGCCAATCGAATATTATTTCACAATTCCAACCACTGTGCCCTAACTAGGTGTGTCGTGTATTTGGGGCATATGTAGTGACATCCACTCGTAAACCCTGGGTTCACCCCACCTCAGACATGCCCAAAGAAATCTATGCAAATTTTTGTTCTTGGAAGCTGGCAGCTGATGAACTGATAAGCATTTCTGCCGCTCCAGCTCTGATTTATTTGAACGCCCAGTTTAGGCCAAGTGAATCATTAGAATACTGCCTCCTCAGAGACCTAGACAAAAAGTCATCAGGTTTGCTTTTAATTGCCCGTTCAGGCATTGTACTGACCCAACCGGTTTTCACCGTTGAAGTTCAAGCACTTCTCTGTGCATAATTTTGCCCAAATCAATCAGTCAACTTAGCCGGTAGCTCATGTTCAATTGTATCTGTTAGATACGCCGCTGCCAGTAGCCGGCGGCATAGTCAGCCGGCAAATTTCTCGGTCACTGGCACAGAATTTTGTGTTGAGCAGGGTGTGGAACATTGAACAACAACAAAATCAACCATTACGTCTGCGACAAGTTGTTTGTATTTTTTTGTTGCTTTTGTTATTTAAATTCCAAACTTGTCCCGACTTGGGAGCCAGCTTTTGCACTGGATTTACTTTTAATGGCCCCGGCCTTATACATTTGCCAGTATATGTTCCATTTCATTGATTTTATTTTGTTTTGGTTTGGTCTTTTGGTCAATTTCTCAATAATAATTAATTTTGGAAGAACTTTCTAGTGGCGGCCGACTCATCAGCATGCATTTGCAGCGTCGATGTGGTGAAAGTCCCCACTGATTTGGCAAATTCATGCGGTTTGTGTGTGGGCCCAGAGCTTATGCATGAATTCTTGGCGTTCTCAAGTGTTTTTAGTTCTTTTCAACAATTATTTGGGACTTTTTGTGGAGTCAGTTGTGAGCGGCTGTCAAGAGATTTCAGCAAAGTTAAACATCAAAATTTACTTAACTGTATCTAGAACTCTCTTGTTTTCATTTTGCGGGCCTTTTTTTTGATTATTTAATTTTACGACGTATGGGATGTCTGATGGCGGACAGAGCTGAGAAAGCCGAAAGTTATGAGTCACTTTCAGCTGGGGTAAGAAGTGTTCTCTTCTTAGAAATCTTGCGCATATTTGTAATCTGGTTTTTATATAATTTGTTTATTTCTTTTTTTGGCCAAGTGACTTAAAAAAGAAATGTTTATTGACCGACGCAAATGGGTTACATTATTGCATGAATGCGTGACGCAATCTGACTTTGTCAGATGATGAATAATTTCAATGAGAATCCATGCACATCTATGCAAAGGTTTAGTTTAACTTCCTAAACTTTTAGGAGAAATTTTATTTATCATCTAGCATTATTTAAAGCGGAAAAAAATTGTTGTATCTAAGACTTGTACACAGAAAAAAAGATCGCCATGTTGAGTATCAATTAAGTGTTTTTCAGTATCGAATCGGCCGTCATCTGAAAAATACTCAAATGATATATCCGAATATATCACTCCAACGGTGAAATGTTTATTTTAATAGTATCAATGCAGTACTTTCACAATACCTGTACGACATAGCTGAAATATTTAATATATATATTTTTATAAAATTAAAGGGGTATAATGTATTTAATAATAACAATGCTATATTTTTATAGTACCCATAGGTCATGGTTCATATGTCAAAGATATATTTGAATAATAATTAGTGACTTTAGCTGACTCGAGTTTCCGAAAAGTTGCGTTTGTTCACAACTTGAACAACCTATGCATTTATATGCACCAAAAAGAGCTGATGGCCTATACAGTACTGTTTCAGTAGGCTTTCGCTCTCTATGCGCTCACCGCTTGAAGCAGTTGGGAACTACAATCAGCAATGCAAGCAAAAACAGACAAATCGGAAGATTATTCGCTGACTCGCTTAATGCGGCAGAGACATGAACATTGTTTTTGCCTTTTTCGAGTTGCACTATAGCCGTCTCACTTTGGGTGTGTCTTTCTGCCCTCCAATTTTCGATGTCTACTTTGAACTGAAATCATGGCACTAGGTTATTTTTCAGATCACTATGATGATTTCACATATCTATATAACATTTTTAGTTTCAATGGAATACTCTAGCATCATATTGACATTAAATAATATATCTTGGATATGTAAATTTTGAAATTTTTAAAATTATATTGAAAGATTAAGTCGATATTTGATCTAATTTTTTTTTTTTGTGTAGGGTTGTCGATATTTCTCAAAATATCAAAATCGACTATATCCAAAATCAATCGATATTTCAATATCGATATTTCGAGTCTTTAAAACATCGATATATCGTTAATACCGATGTTATCGAAAGCTTACACAAAACCTAAAAAGTTATCAAAGAATATCTAAACCATTGGATTGCATATGGTCGTTCTATCTGATCTTTCCAATAGAAAAACTGAGATACAATTGACTTAGTTTTCTGAAAAAAGACTGTGCTAGCAACGTTACATTAAAGTGCATGTTTTTCCATTCAGCCTTAATGCATCGGATTCAGAACGACAAAAACACTTTCACCACAACACTTCACATAATTCGGTACTCTTCAGAAATCAAAGCAAAGCAACGTTTTTTTAATTATATGTTATTAGTACTGTGACATAAATAAGATTTTATCTTTTCTTCTCTTTACTTATATCCATATTCATTTTTGCATGACTACTATCAATAGTGGTTTGCAAACGATATTGGGAAATCCAGTCGCCCAGGATCTAAAGGACTCCACTATAGTTGGTTGATCAGATTCCGTTACCTTTTCGCTCTCTGTTTCTAGTGTTAAAAAATTTTCTTCAGCTTTATATTCTGGTTACATTACAGTCGTTATATGCCAAGAACAAAATACTAGCCCTCTCTGCTGCTCAGAGATGGATGGGTATTAATACTCGAAGGCAAAAAAAGTTTGCCTTCTGTTTGATTTTGGTGCCCACCACTGAGTAACATTGTTCATGTAAATGCATATTATAAGGAATATGAATATGGGAACTTGCTTGCTTTTCTGGGAATCCGTAGAAGCTGGTACTGTAACGTGGCTGTGGATCGCAGCATCCAAATTATTAGTTGAATTGTCATTTGTTTTGACAGTCTTGCCACATCATTTGCCCTTGGAGTAGGTTTCTTTTTCTCAAAGTGATGTCTTTTATCCATTTAATTTTTTTTTATTAAAACGACTCAAGTGCACCAAAAAACCGATATCAATGTCCATGTCAATATCGATTATCGCAAGTTACGTCACACAAAATATAATATCATATAGAAATAACCCTTATCGTTGAAAAACTTCGATTTAATATTTAAATAATTTAGGAAATAAATTATAACATTATGTAAGGAATTCAGTTATACAAACTGAAACAAGTAATCGGATGACTATATATCTCATAGCTCCCATAGTCGGTCGGAAAGCTAGTTTTATTAAGAAAAACTTGTTTCTTTTTAATGGAAACGTCTCCAAACTTTGTAATCGTAGGTTATATATGTATTTTTATAATTCTACAAAGTTTTATTAAAATCGGACAGCTATATGGTATAGCTGCCATACAAAAGATAGGTCTGAAAAACAGTCTTAGTTAGAAAAACTTTTTTGTTATTAATGGTAGCATTCTGCAATTTTGTATTTGCTTGTTTCACATGCTATCACATTATTTTAAAAAAAATTTCGGCCAAAGCCAAATCGGACTACTATATCATATAGCTCCCATACGAACGATCGGTCGGAAAATGGGAAAAAGATTATTCTTTGAAACGATGTAAGCAAGCACTTGCAAGGGTGAAGCGGCGAAGCTTAGCTTAGCTTTCTCGTTATACTCTGTACCGTAGGTACATAGAGTATTATAAGTTTGTGCAAAAGTATGTAACAGCCCGAAGGAAGCATCTCCGACTCCATACAGGATATATATTCCTGATCAGCATCAACAGCCGAGTCGAGATGGTAATAGATAGAGGTTTGACTTGTATGAGACAAATGCTTCTTATGTTTGCTGGCAGAAAAAGATTTTTTTCAATATTGGACACGCCCCCTCCCGCCGCCGCAATTTGGAAAAAACATCATATCTCCCATAGTTTTGTAGATAGATAGATCGTTCTTTCTAAACATATTTAGTAATTAAGATTACTTATCGGTCCGCCAAAGGAATGGTGAAGATGGGATGAATGGTTGTCGAGTTATGATCAAAAGACTGTTCGTTGCTGCAGCGCAGTAGCAGCGCTGTCTTTAGCTGCTACTGCAGCATCCAAATTTATGTTGAGCGTATAATTTCGTTAGTACAGAGTATGTAATAGTCGGGAAAAAACATCATATCTCCCATAGTTTTGTAGATAGATGGTTCGTTCTTTCTAAACATATTTAGTAATTAAGATTACTTATCGGTCCGCCAAAGGAATGGTGAAGATCGGATGAATGGTTGTCGAGTTATGATCAAAAGACTGTTCGTTGCTGCAGCGCAGTAGCAGCGCTGTCTTTAGCTGCTACTGCAGCATCCAAATTTATGTTGAGCGTATAATTTCGTTACTACAGAGTATGTAATAGTCGGGCTTGACCGACTTTCTTACTTGTTTTTCTGCGTGGTATTAAATTTCGTCAAGGTCGTTCAAAATTGATTAATTTGTCAGGAAATATCGATGCTGAGCGTGAACTGATAATGCATGATAGTTCTGTGACGAACCGTGAGATTGAGTTCCAGTAAATGTTATATATTGCATGAACCCCTTTCCTCAATAAACGATTTTTCTCATTGGATTTCACATATGAGAAATTCTTAGCGGTTGCTCTAGAAGTTCTTCAATTGGAGTGAAAAAGTGCTTTAAATATCGGTTTGAGAGTATGTAAAAGTGCATAAATTTTTATGAAGAATATTTTGAAAAACAATAATGCCATTTAAATGGAAATCGGGGGTGTCCCAGAAATCTCTATAGAGATTTTTTGTGCAAGCGCTATCATTTCGAGCTACAACTGCTTGCCTATATATGTGAAATGTCTCCAAAATGCTGGGACAAAAGTTAAGAGATTTAAAACCGACTGTTCAAGGTTTGATGCGTACGGTTTCCATTCTCTATTATCTAGTAGCCTGCAGCGTTGCTGTCACTTTACATCTAAAGTTCTTCTAGTTTAGTTCAAAGTTCAATCGTTTATACGAAAACCTCTAGAGATTTCTGGGACAACGCCGAATATGTTTGTTAATATTTTCTAATCCCAGAGTAGAAATAGTAGCCCACAACACTTGATTTAGAAAACTTAACCGTTTACTGTACAAAATTTCCCGTACAAAATTTAAATTAACAGCCCATCTCTCTTCTGGCATTTGTTGTCCCATTTCTTACTTCCATTTGCTGAAAATGGAAATTTCCAATTTCAAATTTTCAAAACCCATCTACCCACGAACAACAAATTTGGTTGCCAAGGCACCCCGCTAAATAATAATATTAATAAAAATTAATACACGCTTTGGTCCTCTGGGGGCAGCATTTTCAATTTCCCAAAAATGCCCAAAATGGAAAATCACTGTGCCCCTCTTTCGACATCAGTGGAAATTGTCTGACGTTTTCAGAGGCGTGAAAATATTGAAAATGCTCGCATTATGATAATTTAATGCATGTGATTATTGAAAATCATAATAATATTTTTATGGCTCGCGCACACACTTCTCGTGTGGGTGGTGTGGGTGGTTGAATGCTGCTGGGCGGTGGCAGACATGGACTTAGCGCCTGCCTGGGCTTTAGGCAGGACCAGGCTGTTGCTGTCGTTGTCGCATTATTATTGTTATTGCCAAGACACATTTTTTTATCAGTGCGAGCAAAGTGCCAATAATTCGAAACAATTTATTATTTGAGCATTTGTATATCGAAGACGAGCCAAGCCAACACGCACACATGGAGCTGGTGGCTGTCTTGGCCATTTACAAATGCAAATCACGTGCGCGCATAAACTGGCGCCGCCTGACTAAGCCGACACCTGCGCTAGGCTGCCGATACAGATACCGATACGCGTACCCATCCAGCCTCCCACACCGATATTGAAATTGGCGCCAGACTCATCTTTAAACCGAATACCCCAAGGAAGTTGCTCAATGAACGAAAGCTTTCACCGTGAAGCGCCATCGGAATTAATTTTGCTGAGATTTCTTTCTTGTTTTTATCTTTATGTTTATGACAGAATCGAGACGAGAGGATTTCAATTTTGGGTGACTGAAAAATCGCTGCACGTTCATCGTTGATACGGCAAATTGACCTTTTGTACGCGTCTTAGGACAATTGAAACATTGCTGGAGACAAGTGGGTGGGGTTGAATGAACTGGGGCAATACAAATATTTGCCGCCACAAATCAAACAAATGAGCGAACAAAACAAAACACGAACAAAACAAACAGCTGAGGGCAACCCCAGCTTCAAGCCAACCAATGGCCAAAGAGAGCGAGTGGCTTGACCAAACAAGAAGCGGCCAAAAGAACTTCCAACTCTTTTTGGCCAAAAACCAGAATCAGAGCGGGCGAAAGAAAGACAGAGAGAGACAGAGAGGGAGAGAGTGCAAAAACAATTCGCAAAGACAAAAGCCACCATGTGTGTGGAGAATCCCCCCTCAAAACTTAACAGAAGCGCGAGCTTGCTTACAATTTATGCTTGACGCTGGCTTTCATTACAGCGCGCCGCGTCGACGTCGGCGCTGACGTCGATGCCAGGGCAGGGCTTGGGCAAATTGAATTCGCCATCAGCCAGAATCATCAACGTTCTCAGCTAAGGCAGACGCGCAGCCGCAGTCGCTGCCACTGCCCGCAGTCGCCGCAGGAACCCCATCATCATCTTCATTAACAGCAGCAGCAAAAGAAATTGAAGCGGAACACGAGGGTATAAAAGAACCCGGCCCTACTGACCATTGAGCCAAAACTCAAACTCTTGCCTCCATCTCGGTTACGCGTGCGCCAGCCCCATCCAAGCCAATTGCATCCTGACGGCAGGACAAGCGTTTAAAGTGAAGTGCTTGAATATCGCGCGCTAAATATACAAATCGTTCAATACATGTTGTGTAAAAACCAATACGTCAGTTTGGCTTAATTTTCAGTTTGGTGAGTGAAACAAAAATGGAATAAAATAAAAAAAAAGAAATGAAACTGAAAACCCAATTCAAATGCAAATCCAATTTATTATAAGTTATTGAATGAGCTGCAATCAGAGTTAATCAATTTGATTACAACTCGCATAATAAATGAATCCATATTATTAATAACCGAAATGTCATTTTTAATGCAAGGGTGGTGCCAAATATACCCAAGCTACCAAGCAACACATCGGATTTTCATTTTAATAAAAAAAACAAATTAAATCAGGATGCAGATTTGTATGACTTTCGATATTTTCAGAGAATCTGCAATTCAAAAGTAGAGATCAAAAATATATAACTTTGTGACACATAAACTAAATTTATATGTGATTTCCATCTTGGTGAACATTTCTAATCCTTTTTGTGAGACGGCTAGCATCGATGGGTCAAAATCGTATCTTATAATAGCTGATAAATGCTAAGATGTTATGAAATCAGAGGACTCGCTCAGCTATTAATATTTTTCCACTGTGACAATTTAAAACAAGAAAGAAAGTCAACCAAGCCATACTCTAATTAACTGTGTACCAGCGAAAGTGTATGCTCAGTTTGCATTTGGAACTGCTGCAGTGTACTTTTTTTGGGTTCATAACTAAACCATTCCTTTGGGAAACCGTTGAATAATTTTGATTATGTACAAAAATTCTCAAATGACTATATCGACACGTCTGTTGATGCTGATCAAGAATATATATATATATACTCTAGGGGGTCGAAGATGCTTCCTTCTGGCTGCTACATACTTTTGCACAAACTTTATATACTCTGTGTACCTTTGGTAAAGAGGATAATAAGTACAAAACTTTTAAAGATTTTTCTAATACTAAAATATTTGATGTAAGACTGCTTCGTATTATGTTATTTACATGTGTAACCATTATTAAATCCATTTGATCATACTATTAGGATGTAATAGTCAAAAGTCAAAATGTTTAGTTTTTTATAGCCAATCTCAACTCAATTTCGATTGTTATGAATTCAAAAAAGAAATCTATTACATTTGGAATGCTGAGACTCATCATTCTGAGCTAAGAACTATAGATGTGTTTGTATAAACTTTCTACTTATTGAACTGATCAGGATTGAAATGACTTCTAAGCCAGTTGGGCGATCGCACAAGTTGGTTTCAAAACGTCTAAGATGCTACTTGTGCCTTAAAGTATTCACCAAGTATACATTTCTGGCATGTCGCACAAATGAAACCGCTTGTAATTCTGAAGAGTTACCTGTATTGGTATTATAAAAAGACTAAGCTAATTTCGGTGTTTAATTATGATTTTTGTCAAATCAAAGTGCTTGTTAAATAATATTATTTCATATGTGGCATAGTCTAATCCAATATTACAATTTAAGTTTTCACTATGCGTTCTTTTCCCTGAGTGAAACAGTTATAAATATTCATCTTTGAAGTCCTATTGATTCTGAAGTTAATTTCGTTACATTCTAGAACCCAAATTTGACTTCATTAACTTCGTACAAAATGTTCTGGGCCAATAAAATGTTAAAGTTATTCACAAAATGTTCTTGAAATGAGGTGTTCCTATTAAATCCATCCCAATCATGGTAAGCTCCAACGATAATGAATTAAGCGAAGACCAAGATAATGAATCATTGGGTCAGAGTAATTCTCTAATTGAGCGTTAGAGCGTTAGAGAATTTTAAAAACCGATTCGTACTTATTAAAGTCTGCATTGGAAGTCTATTGTGTACACAATCCAAGCCAGTTTGTTCTTGAATTACGAACTCTACAAATTTTCGGCTTACTTTAAGTGCGAAAAGATCTAGAATTATTCGGTTTTTTATTTTAAATTTAATAATATGAACAGTCGTATAAAAACATAAAATAGTGACAATCTATAATTAATAATGAAAATAAACATACATAATGCATAGTCTTCATAGTAAATATTTATATGTGCGTTTTGCGATTTGCCTATATAAATAAAATTTGTAAGTTAGTTTTTTTTAGTTATACATATCGCTTCCACCATTCATTTTAACTAAATTTAGTAGAGTAGACAAGATATCAACAAGCTACTCAAGGTTGGAAGTGTTGATACTCCCCCATGCTATTTAACTATATCCCCCTCTTGAAAACTTTAGCATCGATAATATCCCACATATTTTTCATGGAATTCAAGTCCGAACCTTGGTAAGCTTAAGTATCTGAATTTCGTAAATAATTTTGACTAGTGGACTGTTATGAGGTTATCCGACAGAAAGCTGTTTCATACTTATCTAAATTTTAATGTTAAGCCTTAGACCCTTGTCTGAGATGTTTGAACCAGTTTCTTAAATCCCCGTTAAATCTCTTTGTTTATGACCATTCAAACTATAACCACTTGAAAGTATATCTAAGCAATTGTTAACTATGAAAGTCCTATGGAAAATTGTTCAATATTAAATACTAACATTCAATTTGTGAAATAAATTGTACTCCAATGTAGGCATTATTTGCCCGAATAAATATTTACTACACTCAGAAAAAAAAGGCTACCGGCGTTTTAGACCAAACGGGATAGAATTTCGGCCGTTTTGTACTTAAATGCACTTAAATTAAGTACGAAACATTCTAAACTTGAAATATGACTGGTAATATTATTGAAATGAGAACAAACCTTTTTGACTCAAGAACATTTTGTACTCACAGTAAGATGAAAGATTCTAGAAAAGCGAGTTCTTAGTTCAAGTACAAAATATGTTAGATTGAGTATAAAATAGACTCATTATCCTAGCTCCATAAACTGAGCAAGAGAAAATATAAATTAATTTTAAGCGACTCTGTTCTTAAAATTCCCAACTGTCTTTAGCACTTTTGTATTGGAGTGAAGGTACATTTCTGAGCTACAGTAGCTCTAACTTGGTCTTTGCTTATGGGTCATGGATATTTCTTTGGTTTATTACAGAGACCTCGTTCAAGAACAAAGTGGGAATATAGCTTCGGTAAAGGCTTAAACCAAGAAAATTTTGTACTTGTTTGAAATACTCTAAAATTCTTCCTAGAATGTTTTTGGGATGGCAATAGAAATTACTCACTTTAAGAACAAATGTTTTGTTCTCATTTTGAGACATAATCGGGATTGACTTAAGACCATTATAAGCTAAAAGTATCATTAAAAATATTTTAATAATTCATAACATACTTAATATATCCCAAAACAGCCTAAAATCAAGTATTTCGGGATTGAAAAAATCGAACTTGATGTATGAATTTTGTACTTAAATCAAGAATTTTCGTACTTACCGTACTATTAACACCGCTTGTACTTAATTCAAGTTCAAAGTTCTTGGTTTTTTTTCTGAGTGTATGCAATGCAAAATTCAAGTGCACATATTTGAAGTATCTGCGTGCTTCCACAAAAACGGTAATGAAACATTAAATATGGGGTACGGGGCATTTTGGAGGCACGGCGCTCGTTCTGTCCTTCAATGTTTTCCAAGCCGAAAAGTGAAAATCGGGTTTTTGATGGTTGTGTACCAAAATTGACATTCAAAGTGACTATTTTACCGGGGTTCTGTTTTTCGCTCCTACTTTGCTTCTAAATGGCATTTCAACTATTAATATCCGTGTACTTCTGGTATCACCCTCGCTAAACGAGCTTCCAGCGGCAATAACTCAAATGAAATGAACGCGCAGAAACCTTTTAGAGTTTGCCAAAAAGGACCACGCAGCGGCGTTTATCTGTTTTCACGTCACTGTTAAATCTTCATCAAAACGGGTTCGAGGCCGTAAAGTAACCAAATGACTTCTTGCGAGACGTAAAAAACATTCAGAACCAAAAGGGCTGAATGCAATCTCCAGCACCCGGGCGAACTTTGAGTGAATTTTGTTAACTTTTTCACATTCAGAATTGAAGGTCCCCCCCCAGGATAACAATGTAACGTTTAATTGACACCATTGTTCACATCTACACATTTTTTTGCGCCCCATTTAACAGCATAGATTGCTCGCTGACAGGCAAAAAATAAAAGATACCCGGCCAAAAGCTACGAAACGTCAGTGGCAGGTCCATCAGTCACTCCTTGGCCGCTCGCGACACTTTGGCTCGGCATTGACCAGTCCGGCAATTCCAAGCACGTCGTTCAAATTATTATTATGCGAAAATCGCAAAAGGATCTTCTCACTGTGCTAGTTCCAACTTTTGGCCTGCCACTCGAGCAGACAATCAAGAAATTTAAATTTGATTCGTTGCGCAAACTGCCCAACGACAGCGGCGACCGACAACAACAGCAAACATTATACCAAGCAAAGCGCACTCAAGTGTCAAATGTAAGAAATGGCAAAAAATGTAAAAATAAAACATAAAAAAAAAAAATAAAAGGAATACTTACTTGCACTTCAGTCGAAGGATTCTTTCGAGCGCCACAAGCTTTTTCTTCCTTTTCGCTAACTTTTGGTCCAGATTTTGTGTTTTCGCTGCTGTTACTTTTTTCCTTGCTGCTTGCTCCTTGTTCACTTTGTCAATTTGCTTGGCATGCTGCTTTAGTTTTCAGCGATTTTCATAAATTAAATTGTTTGTCGCTGAGCAACATTGACATTGGCAGCGTTAAATGGAAGTTTCCTTTGACATTTGCATAACGATTCCAAATAAGCTCAACGGAACTTTGCCAATATCAATGTTTTGCAACTGCGAAACTTAATTATAAAATAAATAATATTTGGCAAAGAGATAGAAAGAGATTTTTCTAGATGTCGTTGAAGTTGCACTTTAATTTAGGTAAACGTATTTAGGTCAAATCTGTCAGATATGGTTAAAGCATTTGATGTTCATTAAAAATGCAAAAATATACATAAGCAATTAAGAGGTTAAGCATATTTGGATTTAAGCTCGTATAAAGCCACATTTAGTCTTAGACAAACTTTTACACTGGAAACTAATGCGGAAATAACAACTTTCACAGTTCAGTTCTCGGTGAAATCAAAGATATAAACACACCATCTTTGATTTGGTGTGTTTTTTAATGCATTTCTGTTTGCCTACACAGACATATACATAAGTGCAAAAGAGCTGCCTGAAGTAATTTTATTGTATACTTTTTTCGGATATTGTTCAGCAAAACTTACTTCCAAAGCACCATAATCAGCCAGATGAGCAATAAGTTTACATTATTATTTTTACAAATTGGCCTCTCTAGGAACGCCTTATAGTTTTGCGATCAGGCCTAAATAACCAATATCAATTAGTAGTAGATAATGCTAAAATTTCGAAGTTGCTGCTTATTATACATGGGTAGGGATTAGTTGTAGGGCCTCTTCTGCTTACAGTGTATGCTAGTGACCCTCCCAATATTCCATATTTATGAAGTTGATTTCCAAAGTGTGTTTATATTTGTAATCCTTAAAGTCAAAATTTCACAATGAATTAATGCGAGTAACAGTTTATCCAATATTTGGAAGATAGTTTTAACAAAAATAATACTCATGACTCTCTTTTGGTACTTTTGATGATTAAATATAAAGTACTAATTAACATGTGCGTTTAAAGAAAACTCTTAAATGACTATTGCGTATGCTCAAAATGTGATTGATTCAAATACGACTCCAAAAACTATTTCAAAACAAATAAGAAATCAGTTTTCAAGATCAAGCACTTGATCACATTGACATTTTAATTTATCTAATTAAAATAGTCATAAATGCGCTCAATTTCTGATCATGAATGATACTTCTGTATGGAGAAAACGGTACCCCAGCAGCGACACTTTGTGAAGAGTCGATTTTAACCCGCTTTTCTGATCAGTTTCGACTCATATTCAAGTCATTGGAGAGTATTTTTCAATTCGTATTTTTATAAATCACATTTTGAGCATTTGCTTGATCCATTTTCGAGTCTCTTTTGATCGCATGAGTTAGTAATAATTTTTGAATCATTAAAAGGGCTCGAAAACGAATCATGATGGTGATTTTGTCAAAATGATCTTCCAAATGTTGGGTGGGATTTACCATTTCACTCTATTTGCTCGCTACTTATGTTTTATTTATGATCACAAGGCAATCGCATTTATGACTATTTCAATCAGACCAAGACCTCGAAAACGACTCGAATGTGATCGAAAACTTCTTCAGCTGTTAAATGTTAAATACAAATCGAAATGTATTGCTATACACAAAAAGAGCTTATGAAAATATTGTTTGAATCAACTTATATCTGTAAATAAAGCTTCAATATCGTCTAATGTTCTGGCTGAGAACTTTGGAATAAGTTTTACTAAAACACTATCCTGGCCAAATCAAATAAATAGACAGAGTTTTAATTTTTTATTCGTGTACGAATAAGAAATAATTTAAAAAAATTTTTTATTAAAAAAATGCATTTAAAATAATAATAATCAAAATAAATTTGTTAAAATATGTATTCGATTCAACATAAATTATCTGGAAATAATTTTTGTACGTATATCAAATATTATAGCTGCATCGGCCCATTAAGATAATTCTAATTAGTCTACGTTTAGTTAGGCATATCCCAAACATAAAAAAGACACGAATTACCTTCTTATTACGAGAGTACAGCAATTCATCATAGATAAAATTTGATTTCAAATAATTAAAAAAGGGCCACAGATATTTTGGTCCAGTCGTTTTGATGCAAATTTCTGATTCACTTTTGTCCACTGATTGTTATCTTGTTATTAATATATTGGGCATTATCCGTTTTGCAGAATTTGGAGATTTAAAATAAATATCATAGCATCTTAAAAAATTCCAGCGAGCTAGATCAGCAAACCGCAAAGTGTCCAAATTGGACTTTGAAGAAATGTTTTTCTTACTTTGTGGTAACATTTTTAAATTGAATAATCATGTACAAGCCAGAGCTATGGCTAAGGTTAAGGTTCAGAAATTTAAAGTACGAGGTTTTTGGAAGAAGGTTTTGTTTCGAACCTTGGTGCAATATGTGCGTTATATGTTTCTGCGTTCAATTTGATGTTTTCTGTTCGATTTTCATTTGTTCTTAAAAATTACATTCGACCCAAAAACTACACAAATCGTTTGGGAATTCCGTTGTTTTTGGGTCTGAATCGGTTAGTAGGACATATTCAATATGTAATTTACTGTTAAGTAATATTCATTTTGGAGTTCTCGGAAAAAAATTAATGCCAATGTTATTTCAAATTCTTTCTTTTGGCAATAATTTATAAAGCTTGAAAACAGAGGCTATTATTTGTGAGAAGTTTATAAGTAATTCTAAACGGGTTTCTTCCTTTTTTATTTAACTTCCCGCCCATTTTAGGAGTCATCCGCACTAAACCAGCCATATAAGAGATGAAGTCGCTTTGCAGAAGGTCAAGTTTCTAATGTCTATCATATTTTTGAACCGAACCGATATTTTAGGTTCGGATCAGGTTCGGGTTCTGCTTTAATTTCTAATGAGGTTCGGTTCAAGATTCGGTTCATATAATCCAAAAGTCGGAATACCGGGCTCGAACCCGTTCAGTTCAAAACCGGATTGCGGCCCTGATTAATACACAAAACGTGTATAAAAATGATTAAAAGCCTGCATGATCTTACATGGACCTCACACCAATAGTCAATGAAATGTACAATAATCGGATGACATTAGCATATAGCAGTGAATGGACTTTTTTGTTTTTTTTTATGGAAAGCACTTAATACTTGGATATGCTTTTCCATTATTCCACTGTTTGGTCGGAGTCGGACAAGTATTTAGTATTTCAATACCAATTGTTTGCCCTACGCTGACTTAGAATACAGGAAATTTAAAACGAGAAAGTGTTGAAAGAGTGAAACTGTTTTTCAGACCTATCTTTTGTATGGCAGCTAAACCATATAGTTGTCCGATTCTAATAATACTTAGTAGAACTATAAAAAAAAACATAGAAAACCTACGATTACAAAGTTTGGAGACGTTTCCATTGAAAAGAAAAAAGTTTTTCTCACTAAAACTAGGTTTCCGACCGATTGTTTCTATGGGAGCTATAAGATATAATCATGCGATCCGATCGGTTCCGACATATTAGTAGTGTGCAGCAAAATGAAGACTCTGTGCTAAATTTCAGCTCGATAGCTTGAAATCTGAGAGACTAATTTTCTTAGAAACAGACAGACAGGACAGACGGACGGACCGGCAGACGAACGGACAAAGCTCAATCGTCTCAGCTCGTCACCCTGATCCAGAATATATATAGTTTATTGGGTCGGAAATGAATATTTTTATGCGTTGCAAACTTCTGGGCAAAATTATAATACCCTTTGCAATTGTATAAAAAGGGACACATTTATAAGCAAGAATATGACGCAAGAGCACCAAAAACACCACTCACAAATATTGTATTATACTAACATTGATTAGATATAGAGTTCTTTTATGTACACTCAGGGAAGAATTTGCTAGCCAACCCATATCCAATTTTCTCTGTCATGGAATCCAAGAACAGAATTCCGAAATTCCCAGTTTTATTATTAATTCAAAGCAGGGACCGTAAATAATGATTATTTGTAGATTTTTCATCCTCAAAAATCATCAACTTGGAGTACCCGCATGAAAAATCGTATCATAATAGAAAACGGTTGTATTTCGCTATTCTATTCATTTCCACAATGATTTTTATTTCTTGATTTTCATTTTATTGGTCAATCAATAATTATTATTTTTTGAGTGAAATGAATAAAAATCTAAATTAATCATTAATTTTTAAAAATCCGGAATTTTATTTGTATTTTCAAACTTGGCATTGGGTTCTACTGGTTCGACTTGATTGACTTACTAGGGATATGCATCAATTTTGCCACAATTTCTTAAACACTTGTAGTAATCGACATTTGAGTAAAATTTATAATAATGATTTCTGAGTTTTATTTTAAAAATCAAATTTAATTTTTAATTTTTTTAGTTTTAAAATGAAAATCAAAAATAACCATTAAAGTTTGATTTTTAAAATAGAACTCATAATGATTACGGTCCCTGATTCATAATGCTGTTTAGTAAATTTAAATACAAAAAGGGCATAGAAAAATAAAATATAATTTGTTAGGTCTTACAATGCTGTTTTTCCCTGAATGTATTTATGGAGTAATGTAAGTCTGGTTTACTTGAGAAACAGATGAGCACGTTTCTCCAAATCTTTCTCGTAAGCTGTTGCTTTAAAAGACCATAATTTTTGACCACTTGGTAATGTTTTTAATAGGTATTTTGTGTGCAATATTATTTCATTAATTTCTAGTTTTTCCCTTTACAATTGGCCACCCAAATACAACACATTTATGTCAATGATTCTCCCAATCCACGAAGCAACTAAAACAAATAATTTTTTGTGTTCTTGCTTTGCTCCTTCTTCGACGACTTAATTGTGTGGCCGCATCGTGCTTCTTATGTCTCTTTATTTTGGATAGAGAAAAATGTCAGAGCAGAATGTCGGGGAAATGCAGTGGCTGCAGCTTAATTAAAGTGTTGGGCCATTTCTCCGGTATAACTTAAAGCAAATTAGGCGTTGCATATAATTTTATTTATATTGGCCATTCTTAATTCTTAATTCTTTAGTCTAAACAATTTACTTGTGTTCAGCATCAGGCTCCAAATCTTCTTCTAGTCGCAACCCTCTTTCAGACGTCAGTAAAGCCAATTCAAAATAATTTGAAATGTCTTTTGTCACCACAATGTCATCAACCTTACAAAAAACATCTAACTATAAAATTCACACGCATCAATTATCACACTTTCTTTGCCTTCCGCTGAAGCCCGGCCATCTACATAGATAGTAATCAGACGCCGGCCCCAAACCCGCATCCGAATATAAGAGGGCAAACACAAAGACCCAAATTTTGGCAGAAAATTTGTTAATTTAAATTCCATACATTGCTCCAGCCACAGCAACAATAACAGGAACACATTTAATATATTTTAATAATATTTGCACACCCAAAGATACAACAACAAAAAAAGTGAAATGATGTCGTTTCTGGTCATTATGCATTCTGATGGCTATCGGCTGCTACCCCAAGTACTGGGCCAAAAATTATGCTAATTTTATGTGTCAATTATCTGCCAATAAGCACAAGAGGGGAATTTTTGTGGATTTCGTTTACTTTTCACTGGGTTACTGGGACCCAAAAAGCGATTGCTGCTCATGTGTAAACATGATTTGTGCCAGTCAAGTGGCCCAGCGGTCAAGTATGCTGTTTTTGTTGTTTCTTTTTCTGGGGCCTTATGCAAATTTCAAACAAAATTTCAGCTGTGAGCTTTATGAGTGTAACAGCCAATTAAAATTGCTTATGAAGGCGGAGATCGTTTGTTCTTGATTTTTGGTTCAAATTCACACATTCCTGGGTTGTCAAGGTGAAAGTCTTTGTGTGTTTCATTAACAAAACGAATCAAACGAACCGTACAGCAGGCAAACAAACGAAATCAAACAAACAAACAAATTGCTGGCCAAACAATTGCCTGTCTGGGACTAAGTAAACAAAAATTAGCAAATCGCTCGAATTATATAATTAAGGTTCAACTTGAACTTGAGGATAGCACGCAAGCAAGCACAAATTCCCTCAATGAGGTAATCGATTAGGTGAGGCGTTTAACGCCATTAGAGCCAGATATGTATGTACACGCTATCTCGGGTAACGGCGGGTATCGAGTATCAGGTATAGAGGGGCTCATGGCCGAAATGAGGCCATGGCTATTATTCTGCAACTCTTGATTGATATTTATGCTAAAAGAAAGAGAATTTCTGGCTTATTTTATAATAGCAAATTTACTCTCAAAAAATGTAGATTCTTGTTTTCAGAAATTCGTACCAAAATAAAAATTATTTTACTTAATTTGAAGAAATTTCTTGTTCATTTGCTGTTATTTCTTAAAGTTAGTTCTAAAACTAAGCGGAATTTTTCCAGTAATATTTCTAATAACTTTAAGGCAATTAACATTAAAGGAAGTAAATGGAAAAACAATTTGGAAATTCGCCCTTATACTTTGAAATTTTAGTCTAGAAAATCGCCATTAAACTTGGAATAAGAAAAAGACACCGCTTGTAAGGGGGGCATTTTCTGCCCCAGCTCAAATCCCACAAATGGTAATGTTAGGAACTTATTTTTTTAATAATTTGTACACTCAGATCAAAATTTACCTTGAATTTTACAAATTTGCCTGGTATTTGCAAATTTTTTCTTATAAACAGAAATAGTTTTCAGAAACAGAAAAATGGAGGAAAGTTAACTTCGGCTGGGACGAAGTTTGTAGACCCTTGCAGCACGATTTTTAACAAATTTCAAGGAAATATCCACTGAAAACCAACAAGTTTTTCTCAAGAAAAGTAGTCATTCTTTTCTGACGCTACTTTTGTATGAATGCTATACTATATAGATGTGGACCAAACTTTATGGAATCATGGGAATGCATGGCAAACTAAGGATTATAAAGTTTGGAGGCGTTTTCTTTGAAAACAAAACAATTTTTCTCAACAAAACTCGTTTCTCGACCGATCATTCATATGGCAGCTATTACCTATAGTCATCCGATTTTGACAAATATTTAAAGAATTGTGTGATAGCTTATAAAATAAATATATGCCAATTTAAAAGAGGCTTACATTGAAAACAAAAATGTTTTTCTTACTAAGACTAATATCTAACCTTACTTTTCTATGGCTGCAATACTATATAGATTTCCGATCTCTACCAAACTTGTCAGAATTGTGGAGAAGCATAGAAAACTAGTAAAAACGGAGTTTGTAGACGTTTTCTTAAACAACAATAAAGTTTTTCTCACTAGAACTAGTTTTTCGACCGATCGTTTCTATGGCAGCTATATGTTACAGTTATCTGATCCGGCCGGTTCCGACAAATGTGCAACGTATTATATATAGCATGGAAACAGACGGACAGACATGGCTATATCGACTCAGCTCTTCATGCTGATCAATAATATATATACGTTATGTGGTCGGAAATGTTTCCTTCTATGCGTTACAGACATATGGACAATTTCAATATACCCTCTGCAAGGGTATAGAAAGGCTATACCACAGTCGTGCAAATATATATAACAAGCAGAATTAAGCATCTCCGACCCCATAAAGTATATGTATTCTTGATCAGCATCAATAGTCGAGTCGATATAGCCATGACCGTCTAGAACACCTAGACCTCTGAGACTAGAAGAGCTAGAGACACCAAGTTTGAAATGTAGACTAGTATTATCTGCACGCAGATTAAGTTGTTTTTAAATTTAGTACACTCCCATTCCCGCCCCCCGAATAAAGTTTAAAATTGAATATCTCATGCATTTTTTAGGCATCTAGCTCAGATTTGGCAGTGTAGTTTATGTGGCCAATACATATCAATCTCACAAATTTTCTTAAAGATCGGATAATAATCGGCAGAGTTAAAAAAACGTTGCATACTTATCTGAGCCGCATGAGGTTATTTAACACTAATTGCCCTGCGTACCGGGTATTTCGACGTCGGGCATGGCCAACTGTAAATTACGCTCTCGTTTTTCAATAGATAGAACCTTTACAATACAAAATAAAAAGACCCCTTTTATAAGAATAATTTCCTAATCTTAATCTATTGAGTTTAGAATAATGTTAAGAAGCTATAAAAAGATGTTAAAGTCTTATTCATTAATTAAAGCTTAATATAAACGTTGTTTCACTTAGCTTGCACACAAGTCAAGTGTTTCAAGTATTTTGTTTGAAGAAATTTCATTTCTGCGGTAGCTTACTGACCACATTCCCGTGGCATGATTCAGCAGCAATTCAAGATCTGCTCTCACAGTTACACAAAAGTGTTACACTTAAATCCACTTCTTATGTAAGCAACAAGCTTCCCGGACCCTACTGAAAATTACCATAAAATTTACATAAAAGCTTCCGTGTAAAATTTATTTAAAACAAATAACAGCAAAGTAGCAAAACAAAAAAAGGAATTCTGGACACTACATCTTGCTCTGGCTCTCTGGCTCAAACCCAAGGCGGAAGCCAAGAGGTTGTCAGGCAAAAAGCCATAAACATAAACTGCCGGCACAAGTAAACACAAAACGGCAACAACAACAATTGGCAACAGGTGTAGGGCCCGGCCAAGGCAGGGCAAAAGGCCCTTATCTGCTAACAGCCACAATTTGACAGCACAAAGGACCAAGTGTGAATCGGCGCCTGACCACGTGCCCCCCTTTTTTAGACCCGGACCGGACCGGACCGAAAGTCGGAAACGCTGCCCGTCTTCAACCAGTTGTAGCTCAAGCCGTTGGCTTAGCTCTGTCAATTTTTGTGTCATTGTTCTTAAAGGTTCGAGGTTGCTACGTGCAGGGTCCCTGTCATTGGGCAAATTTACAGTTTTTCGAGTCAAGTCGAGTTGAGTCGTTTGGGGAAATCTACGAGATTGTAGCGCCAAATTCGACACTAAAAAGACAACACGTTTTGTATTGAGCCAAAACCAGACTCCGGGGACGGCAAAGTAGTTGAATGAAACGAAAGAGTGAGGAGGGGGGAATTAAGTAATTATGCACTTGACTTGCCATTTCTGCTCCGACTAATCGTGTGTGTGTGTGTGTGTCTGTCTGTGTCTGCATTCCATTGGCTGGCATTTAAGCCGCTTTGGCAACACACACCCAGTCCTCAGTTACCAATTCCAATTTTCAGCTTTCCCCCAAAAATGGCCATGCCATTGAGGGAGCATCATGTTCTATTTTGCAGACACAGCGTCGTTTTGTCTTTAACAAAATTATAGCTACTGCTCCAACGTGGTCGCCGCCCTAGTCCAGCTCTCAAATGTGCCAAAAAAGCTCTTTTTGCTGGGACCTGATGCCTGCAACTGACGTGATATCTCCGTGAGCCGAAAGAGTTTGCCTTCTGGATGGCAAGTCAATAGTCAACTAACTGCATCAAACTGCCTGCCAAGCACGGCCGCTGTCCCCACACATCGACCGATATCGATATAAGGCATTACCTGCTAAACTGTTTGGCAGCCTCACCAGAGCCTGCGCCGGGCTCCTGGTCCGGCTGCGGGACCAGGTTGGAGCAGAGCGATAGCATGTCAAACAGTTTTGCAATTGTTTCGAAATTGTCTCTCGTGCAAATGCAATTTTCTTCAATTTCATTTGGGCGGAGGACAATGCAGCTTGGCCGTAGGAACAGTAGTTGGCTGCCAGCTGGCAGTGGCCTAGGTCAGTTTACTATGGTACATACGTATAAACCCAAAAGGGAGTTTAATCTATTACTTCAAAGGAATGGCAGATTTGTTTTTCTGAAATGTAAGCATGACATTTAAGTTATTTTCTTTTGCTGCCGATTGCCTACCTTTTGCACAGCTTCCCATTGTCAGGTGAGGGTGGGGGCATATGTATATTCCCAGTATAGTTTTGTTCAGAGTTGTCATGCCAATTGACAGGAGAGCCATTTATTGCCTCGATTAAGATTGGTAATTTCCGGCTTAATGACTAGCAAAAAAATGGTTATGTATAGATAGACACAAAAGTAATGAAATAGATAGTACAACTGCATGTTTGTATTCTGAGAAGTCAAATATGGAAGCCAGCTTGAATTTTTCATCAATTTTGCTTTATTTATTATACCACAAATGTCTCGACTCTAGTTCAGTGCCGTTTATCTAAATGAAACGAAACACATCCAATTTCTGTTGGCTTCAACAAGGCCCAAGATAAAATATTAAAAACGATTCGTTTTTGTAACCTTTGAGCAACATTTGACAGTTATTAAAAGCGAATTTCTGTTAGTTTTTTATATACGCCTACAGGGGGATCACTCGGATATTTTAATATATACACTTTGATTTTAATATTTTCTCTATTGATTTAGGGTTATCGATGAAATTCGTTTATCTAAACAGTGTACACTTTAAATTTAATATTGGAAATAGCAAATATTTAACATTGGAAATAGTTAAAAACTTTTGTTTTTGTTACTTAAAAGTTTTGCCAGCCAAGATATACTTAATTTTCTTTTGTAATGGAATCTAAGAGAAGAATTTGTTCAGATTTGGTCCTGAAAAACTGCGAATTATAATCATTTTTATAAAGTCTTAACTTACTCTGGGGGGAGTCGAGTTTGGGGACCTCTGGACTTGAACTCGATTGGAATGCCGTCGCATCCAGTTGTGCCATCGCGTCTAAAATACTACTTATATTGAATTATTTTAAATTATTCATAAATATACTTCTGGCATTTTGCCATATGCATGAGTCCTTTTCGGGACTTCTTTTAAACGCTCATGATAGTATTCTCTTAATTATCAATAAAAAAACAAACTCATCAAGCCATTTTTTATTAAAACAATCTTCCAAAAGCTGTTTGGGTAGTTCGCTGAACCGATCTTCACGAAATTTTCGCAGAATTATCAGACCAAATATCAACTTAATGGCTTAATTAGGTTCGGAGACATGACTTGGATCCACTTTAAAAACGCTTAGAAACGGTTGAAAAGTGATTCAAACCCATATCGCAAAAGGTTTTGAAGCTACACAGAAAAAAAAAATCCGAATTCGGGATTGAAAACGGGGTGATCTCGGGGCATGCGTGAAGTGATATTGTTTTTTAGGATCAAAAAAAAAAAAGTTGAAGTAAAATCAATCTGTTTCCGGGATCAGCTCAAGAATATTCGAGATCACCCCGTTTTTAATCCCGTTTCGGATTGATTTTTTTTTTTTGAGTGTACGAGCTTGATATTTGGTATATGGGTTGGTATAGTAGAGTTGGATATTTTCCTGGCTCAGAAGCGGCTTTGAACTGATTTTGATATTATTTCTGCAGGTAGGTAGAATAGAGTTCAATATTTTACTGGGTCAGATCAGGTTTCCAACCGGTTCATTAGTGGATGAGAGCCATATCTCAAAGGTTATTTAAGATGACATATCTTGGAGTGTAGTTAGGCTGGTCGAATGAAGTTTGATATTTTGCCGGCTACGAACCGTCCAGTTGAATCACTTGAAAATGCAAAAAACCCCGTACAGCTGGCAAATGTAACGCTTCTCGAACTTAGATATCGATTTTTCACTGCGTGAAGAACATCGATATATTTTTTGAAAATCGATTAAACACGAACAAAGTTCCACCGATACTTTGAGAAACGACGCTGGCGCTGTTCGTGCTAAGAGTAAGCATTCAAATGTAAATATTTTCAAAAGGGG
The DNA here is from genome assembly GCA_035044965.1 of Lordiphosa andalusiaca. Classification (NCBI taxonomy): domain Eukaryota; kingdom Metazoa; phylum Arthropoda; class Insecta; order Diptera; family Drosophilidae; genus Lordiphosa; species Lordiphosa andalusiaca. The sequence goes on from JAWNNM010003034.1 coordinate 88,265, forward strand.
ACGAATTCGATAAATATGAATACCAAGATCTTCAGATTAGAAAATAACAGCGTAAATGAAACAAGTGAGTTGATATGATAATAACTTTATCATTCTTCTTGGGTTTTTCATAGCTTACTTTCAAAAGCGAGAAGAAATCGAAAACGTGTATATGTAGAAAAACCTGATGGTTTGTGAAGTATTTAATATTGCAATTTCTCTCAATTGTCGGATACATTTGAAGAATTAGAATTAGAAGAACATGAAAATAATCGCATCATTACACGTCTTACATGAAGAGATTGAATATTAGATGAATATTGCTAAATGCAATTATATTTGATTTATCTTGTTTCATATAACAAATATTACTCCTACACTGTTGTTGTGCGTTTATGTGTCAGGTGCTGCAATCCAGAAGATGAAGACACCCGGTATCTAGCTAAATCTAAATTGCAACTACTTGATTAAAATAGAGAATTTCAAACTTTGATCAAGAATTTTCGACATCAATAGTTCGTTAAGAGCGAAATTCTTGATCCAAGAATGTATTTAATACTTGATCCAAGTACGAATCCTTCTCAAATCAAGCCTAATAGATCCTGAGTCAAGTGCTAAAAATACTCGAATTTAAGATTTCTCATTCTTGATTCAAGGGCATACAGCATTATCAAACACCGAGAATATCTCTTCAGAGTAAAATCGTTTACTCTTAAATCAAGAGCTTTACAGATTCCAACCATGAAACAATAAAAATCTGTTGATTTTTTTTTTCAATTTGTTTAAGTTTATTTCATGGAATATTAATAGTTAAAAGTTTTAGCCGACTTGAGCAATACATGGAAGGGGGTGTGTGGGGAAGCTATCGAACGGAGAGCGCAATCGATTTTTGCACTCATGTTGCCTTGAAATTCCCAAACAGTTATTGCATCGCAGGCATGGAGAGGCGGCTGTCAGATCGCTGATTCTCTTGAATCTAACAGCCTGCTGCTGAGATGATTGATAAACACCTCAGTTAACTTTGTGTTAGCTGTCGTAAAACTAAAATGAGAAATCGGTCAGGCATCATGTTTTAAGGATTATTTTGAGCTTCTCAGACATACTTTAACATTTGTGAGCTACCTCATAAGATTTTCTGAAACGAGATATCAAACAAGTGAATAAACAGCTCTATGTTCTAAAAAGAATGGAAGTCTGAATTTTTGCAATACTCACGGCAAAGCATTGGCTTTGCATTAAAAACTATTTTCAGAAACTCACCCAACACACATAGTAATTTTGCGACTTGGCGCTGGGCAGTTTCCAATATTTCCCCACGCTTGCACCGTTTTTCAATCATGCCCAAATCAAAATGCGCTCCATCATCATCGTCATGACAATTACCAGCTCAACTCTTGACAATTTTATTACATCAAGCTTATGGTCAGACTAACAAATATATCAAAGCCAAAAGCCTGTAGCATTCGCCAAATACCAGAAAAAAATACACCCAGCGAACAATGGGGAATGTTGACATAATAAAACGCACATAACTAGCGCTCAAACAGCAGGATCCCACCGAACAGGCCAAGCACCAGGGCACAGATGCCACAAATTCCAATCTGAATTCAGTGGAAAAAATGTTATTAAAATATATATGCCATAAAATGGGAGAGGAAAGGGTGGAAATTAAATGAAAGAAGAATCTATGAAAAACTATGGGGCTTAAAAGCGCTTTAAATTGGCCAAGGATATGCAAAAGTATGGCCCGTAAAACTGCGGTTGCATTGGCAGCACGAGCAGACGCCTAAGTCCTGGAAAATATAATAACTAACGCGAAGTCTCCCTCGCAGTGTTCTCATCTAAGCCAAAGGAGCCGCCACTTGGCTCAATACATTTTATGGCCGGGTAATTCAAAGTTAACGATGTGTAAATACTTAAGGGCTTCAAATGCTAAACCAAAAACCAGCAACAACGGCCAACCGCAATTATGACAACAGGGCTGGGGTAGCTCCACCACTGCCGCCTTCTATGACAACAGAATCCAATTACTCGGAGTATCTGCAGTGCAGTGAGGGCCTTAAAGCAATGATTTCGTCCTGGTCTTGGCCTGCTCACAAATTGCGTGCTCGTTTGTTGCACAAATGAGACACATTGTAACCCAAAATGGGTAGGCCAGGCATCCTAGACGAGCCAAACCGACCACATGCACACAATTACCGACAACGACAATTACCCGCCAGCAATTTACTTGAATTAACACCCAAGACCCAGGACCTCAGCTCGGCTCAGCTCGGAGCAGGGTTTTTATAACTTCTTCAGCACAAAAACTGCATGCAGCCGGTGGCCGGGCGAGATGATAAAACAGAGAAATAAATGCATAAATTTATTATTGCCACGACCACAACGTCAGACGACCTTGAGCGGCCACGGCTGCGTGTTAGCCCTGGGGGCCCACTCCTTTGTTGCCTTCGTCATCATCTGCAAGCTGCGTCAACGCATCGCCAATAAATTAGCAAAAGACCAAAGCAATTTGGTGGCGTTTTTATTGTCTTCTTGCGGCTGGTCAGTGATTATGAGCAACAGCGGGGCAGCTGGGGGCAGCATCAGGTGTGGATGCCTCACAATTGAATTTAATGCAAGCGATGGCAGCTCAGCGGCCATCAATCTTTCTGTTGTGAACCACAACTCAAGTGAAGTTCTGCCTTTATAATGTACAACATAAGTGTTTTTATTTTTTACCATCTCAAATTGAAATCAAAAAAAACATAATTTATGTTTTGATGGGCGTTTTACTTAAAGAAATGAAAAATAGATTTGATAGTTGGATATCGTCGTCAAACCTTTGCGAAGCGTGCGGTTTTGTCGTTTTTGGCTCTATGCGTGGCTCAAACGCTTCAATTATTCTTGGTAGAGCTGAAAAATGGTTGGGACAGCGCCAGCCGGATAACTTCCTCGAATTAATACGTAGAAACTTTAACTGATGGATTGATTCTGTTTGAGAATCACTACTAAATGCATTTGAGCAGAGCTGCAAATCAAATAAATTATTCGGATCTCCGGTACACTGGTTCGGACCCAAATTATCGAATGGTTAAGGTTCGAGGTATTTAGGAGAAGGTTCTGGTTCGAACTTTGGTGCAGTCCATGCTATATACAACATTACTAATTTTTGTCTTCTATGTGTTTTAAAAACAGCATTCGATCTAAAAACTTCCCAAATTGTATGGGAGCCGAGTGGTTTTTGGGTCGGAATTGGTTGATAAAAACATAGAAATATTTAATATATAAATTAAAGTTTAGTGAAAATCCATTTCGTGGTTTTCAAAGAAAAAAAATTACCAAAATAATGTTAGACTCTTGCTTTTGAGAACTATTTGAGGAGCTTTAGAGTCCAGGAGCTTTAAAAACAGAGATTGTTATGGGTAGGGATTTTTTAAGGAAATCTAGTCATTTTGCCAGATTTTTTTCCGCTCTCCTACCCATTTTAGGAGGCAGTCACACTTAATAACACATGAAGTCGGTAGACAGGTCAAATTTTTTTGTCAGTTTTGTTGAACCGAACCGAAATTTTGGGTTCGGAACAGGTTCGGGTTCAGCTTTAATTTCTAAAGAGGTTCGGTTCAAGGTTCAGTTCATTGTAAAATTAAAGTCGGAATTCCGGGATCGAACCGGTTTGGTTCAAAACCGGTTTGCAGCCCTGCATTTGAGTTCTTCAGGACAAATTCCTATCAATATCCTAGCATGTGTGCTTTTAATTTCGCACAAGAAAAAGGGACCTACTAGGGACCAAATCCAATCGGCAAAGGTTATGCAGCATTATCATGGCTTGTTACTGCAGAGCTGAAATCAATAGCAAGTGAAGCTGAACGGGTGTAAACGATTTTTAAAGTAAAATCCATTTCAATAGCTGTCCCAAAGTGTGATCGAACCCGCGACACACACACTACCCACTGCACCACACCCGGACACAAGAGCTGATATGGCACAAGAGATGCTAATCACTGAGAAATGCATTTTATTTTTTAAAGGGAGTAGGGAGTAAATGGAGTAAAGTTCCTTGCGATGATTTAAGTCTTTCTCAGTACAAAATGGTTTCAACAAGATGGTGCCTCGTGCCACACGGGGCACGAAACCATAGACCAATTAATCTCACTTTTTGGCCGCCAAGATCAAGCGCTATTTTTTGTGGAGTTAAGTGAAGTCTCTCGTGTAAAGAGCCAAGCCAGCCACAATTAGTGTACAAACAGAACATTACAGTTGCCATTGATGAGATACCGGCCGAATTGCTGTAAATATTATGGTTAAAGTGACGCTTACGGAAGGACCCTGATGATTTTGAGATACTCCTTCAACAGTACATGGAAGTTAGTTATGTATTGCTCAAAATGGAAATTTCAGTCAACAATGATCTGCCGGGCTTAACAGTATCGGTTGATGTGTCTTGAAAAGTACCAAATTGCATCTGAATCTTTAAAGACGTTTAGGTTTTGATCTATTTTACTGAATAACTTAGTTTTACTGCTTTTCTATGTCTAGTGCTGAGACATCATTAGTTTCCACTGCTTTAAACATTCATACTGCTCTGGTTTTAATCCCTAATTGACCTAAAGACTTTTTAAAAACGGTATAGCAAATATTTTACAGTTTACGAAAACCCAACACAATTTTTAGAAATTAAATCAAATTAACAACAGCATTTCTCATTTACAATAAATAAAACTTTAAATTCTTATTAAAAGTTCCACCTGCGGACTTTCAAGCACGCATTCGCCTCCTCTTGAAAATTTCCGAGCTAAGCATTAAAATATGTATATTGTTTATGTGCGTGCATTCCTTTATCCTGGTACACGCCCCTTGCCACATGACCCCAAGCGCGTGATTTAATGAAATTGTACATACAGTACACTGATTTATGTCTAATGACTGGGCCTAAATTGCTCTGTGCTGCTGCCCATAGCCGGCCATATGCAAATTAAGCAAGTCAAACAAATGCCAAACTAAATTGCTGGAAATAAAACTTTTGGGCAACTTTAAGCCGCTTTACAACAGCAAAAGCAACAACAACAGGAACAGAGCCCCCGCAAGGAATGGGAATCGCATCACAAGTGAGCAAAACAGATTTGTCACAAAACCACAACAGCCAGTAAATCAGCATAAAGGACGAGTTGCAAGTCAAAACATTTCAGGAATTATGACCCCGAACCCAAAGGACCAAAGGTCTAAGCCGCAAAGTGGATGCCAGAATAAAAGCAAGCGGCAGGGGCCCAGCGATAATTGCCATTGCGGTGGGTGGGCAATGAAACTGGCCAAAAAATAACGAATACTTACGTATGGAACATGAAACATGGAGCGTCAGTCTGTGAGTTGAATTTCATAAATGCAATAATTGCTGTGCTCTGCGACTGGTGACTCGGCATGTGTATGAATGTGTATGAAAGATGCACAAATGATGCAAATCAGCCAGACAACTGGACACATGACCAACCGAATGATGGCATCGGCGGTTCGCTTGTTATGACCCATTGGCACAGTGGCTATACGCAGGGATGCTTGCCCATGAAATTGTAAGATTCGGAACGGTGATTGGATGGCTTCGTAAAGGTTGAGGATTGCTTGAACTTTCTACTACTTTTCTGAGTCTACTTTTCTATGATAGCTATACCATATGGATATTCCGATGGGAAACCATAGCAAAGTAAGAAATACAAAGTTTGGAGGCGTTTCTTCACAAACAAAAAAGTTTTTATACTCTGTACCGTAGGTACATAGAGTATAATAAGTTTGTGCAAAAGTATGTAACATCCAGAAGGAAGCATCTCCGACCCCATAAAGTATATATATTCTTGATCAGCATCAACAGCCGAGTCATGTCCGTCATGTCCGTCTGTCCGTCTGTCTGTCCGTATGAACGCACAGATCTCAGAGATGGTAAGAGATAGAGGTTTGACTTGTATGGGACATATGCTTCTAATGTCTGCAGGCAGATCAAGTTTATTTTCAATTTTGGCCACGCCCCCTCCCGCCCCCGCAATTTAGAAAAAACGTCATATCTCCCACAGTTTTGAAGATAGATGGCTTGTTCCTTCTGGACATATTTAGTTATTAGGATAACTTATCGATCCGCCAAAGGAATAAAGAAAATCGGATGAACGGTTTTCGAGTTATGATCAAAAGAAAAATTTTCTTGGTACAGAGTATGTTATAGTCGGGCTTGACCGACTTTCTTTCTTGTTCTCACTAAAATTAGTTCTTCGACCAATCATTCGTATGGCAGCTATAACCTATAGTCATCCGATTTAGACAAAACTTTAAAGAATTGTGTGAAAGCTTATAAAATAAATATATGCCAATTTCCAAAAGGTTTTACATTATTAACTTAAAAGTTTTTCTTACAAAGCCATTTTTTCTAACCCTTTTTTATTTGGCAGCTAAACTATATAGATGTCCGATTTTGACAAAACTTGGCAGAATCATGGAGAAGCATTGAAAACCATTCAAAACTTGTAAAAATATAAACAGTTTTCTCACAAGAACTAGTTTTTCGACCGATCGTTTCTATGGCAGCTATATGCTATAGCCATCCGATCCGGCTGAGTTGCTGACATCCAATCGAACATATTGTAAGAATAGAACAAGGGTATTTCATAATCCTCTTAAGATGGTTGAGTTATGAACTATGCTTTTGGATATACGGTACTTATTATGGTAGATGAAGGCTTTTCCGCCAATTTAGATTAAAGAAATTGAAAGAAATTGCTTAATATAAGCATATCCGGCGGTTAAGAATTGGACCCCGACAGCTGTCAAATTATTTGTTATTTTTCCAGTTTAATAATTAAAGACCATTCGTCTTAAAATCTATTCTGACTTCTGCTATGGTATTGGGCTTTTTACATGAAAAAAAAAAGAATACAGATCCACCATATCATATGTTAAGTAACAGAGCAGTAACATTAATGTTAACACTTCAGTAATATGTTAGCAAACAGAGCAAGTTGCTCCGAAAAGTATGCTACGCTTTTTAACCTTTACAACTACGCCATTTAACATTCGATCCTTGTTTTGGAGATTATTGAGCGCAGATTAATAGATTCTAGAAACTGAATCAACATCCAATTTTCAATTGCTTTATAATATTCACCACTGTGTGCTGATGCGGTTCCACTGTTCGCATCTATGCCGCACTGTAAGCATAAATAAGTTGTCTGCATTTGCCTCAGGCCAAGCTTCCCCTGGCAGCAACAGCAGCGGGAGGGGCAGCGGGAGGTGCAGCAGCAGCACTCGCACTCGCAGCAGTTCCCCAATCTAACGAGCCCGTATTCATTACCCGCCAGAACCTTCGGCTGGATATGCTTGCTGCAGTTCTTCTTTTCCATGTTGTACTTGAGGATGCATTGTACGTCATCCAAATGTGGATGGCTGAGGCACAAGAGCATAACAAACAGCTTGTTGTTGCTTTTGTTGTTGCTGCTGCTGCTGCTGCTGCTGCTGGGATCACTTGAGCAGACAGTAGAGCAGCCACTGACACTTCCGTTTAGGCTTTGTTATTTTTTTGTGGGTGGCTGGGTATGTGGCCAAAACAAAGCAATTAAAAGCTTTAACTTAAGGCACATCACATTTGATGAGGTTGTTTTTTTTCTGTAGTTGTGCAAGTTTTGCATCATTCATGTGCTTATTTATGGCTGGCCAGTTTGATGCTTATTAAATAGTTGCATTTGCACAAAATTTATTTCGAAAGTAAATTCGAAAGCTTAGGGCAATTCGTTTTAGATTTTTGCACACAGTTTACAAGCACTTGACTTTCCAGTTGAATTTATTTGTGAAATAAAGTAACATTTTTCAAATTCATTTTGTGCAAATGTTGTTTACGGGTTTTATAAATTAAAGCAGCTTGCACCAATGTGGAGACTCCCACACAGCACAGCCTCCTTCATTGGCCTCTTGTGTGTGTGAAAGTGGGGAAGTGCAAGTGACAGGGCGTGTCATACAAAAGCTAGACATGGATGAGTGTGTGTGTGCGAATTTGGGGGTACTTAAAGTTCAGCAAAATGTTCTGTCACAAACTAGTTTTCTTTTGAGAAAAACCGCAAAAGCAAAACAGACAATTGGAACCCAAACTCGGTATAAGGAGCATTTTAAGCAACACACTCGCTCGATGACATTGTATAGTTATGTACCACATAATATGTATGTATGCCCCAGGTTAAGCAAAAGCAGGAAAAACAATGTTGTGGTCCCGAAGGATTGCACAGGTACGTGCGTTTGCAACAAATTGCTGCATAAACACGGAAACACGCACCGGTCCCTTCCACCTACCAGCACCCAGCACCCAACTCCAAATTCCATCTCTGGCCTCATGCAAAAGTAAACGATTTTTAAATGCAATTTCACAAATGGCTGGCGCTGTCAACTCACAAAGTTGTCAAAAAATATATATCTATATAAATGAAATACGTACTATCAAGATCAAATTTTAATGTGTTCCCAAACCAACATAAAATTTTTAAAAGCATTTTGCCTAGCTTATGAAATTGCATATGAAATATTTATGAAAAGGCAAAAAGAAATACCTATCGAGGTTAGCTGACCCAAGTTCGTATTCGCTTTTTGCTTGAAATCTCAGCCAAATCTTAGCTGTGTACGTATGTGCACATAAACACTGAGAGAAATAGCTGAGATAACTGTGAAGAAAGGGAAGTTGCTTGCATTTCTGAAGATGCCCAGATTTGGGTTGAGATGCTTTTGATGAGTGGAGAGCAAACCACCCGAACCAGACCTCTTATGTAAGAAAAAAGGTTTAAATCATCACTTAAATATAAAGGGAAGATGGCATAGCTGCAAATTTGTTAATAAAAATTACCAGCGGTTAAGTCATTTGGTTTTCTCAACATCAATTTCACCCCGATATCGATTAATTCCAATCACTGCAACAGTGTGACCAGACACTGTCAAAGAATTAGGTACTTTATTTTGGATGTATACCCTGTTCCCTTGAAAATGGAAAAAGGGGGATCATGATGTTGTGCTTATGTAACAGGGAGATAAGGAAACATTTCCGATCCCATAAAGTATTTATATTCTTGATCAGCTTGAACAGTCGAGTCGATTGTGCCATGTCCGTCTGTCCGTCAAAAGAGTCCCTTGCAGCGCCACCTTAAGTTATGCTTTTTGACAACAATGCATGATTGTTGTTAACAATCCTAATCATAGTAGTTTGAAAGGCAACTCATGTTTAAATTTAAACTTTTTTTTAAAGTCCCCTTGTCAACCTGAATCGTTGAACAAATTTGTCATCCTGAATGATCAGTAAAGTAAATAGTCCTCTCCCTGTACATTATTTCTATGTTGCTCTGCCTGTATGAAATTCCATTTCCATTGCTTTTACGTAAAAAAATCGATTATTCATAAACGTATTATCGAAGCCATTAATATAATAATAAAGAATGACCGTCAAGGCCTACATTATAATGCTCTGTGCCAACGAAAGTGTATGCTCAGCATAAATTTTGCGGCAGCAGTAGCAGCAGAAAGCAGCGCTGCAGCAGCGAACATTCTGTTGCTCATATCTAGACAACCAAAATGACCCGTAAAGTATGCTGTGCTATGTGAAAATAATAATTTTAATAAAGTTTTTTTTGTTTTTGTATTTTCCCAATAATCTGGGTGAATATGCTGGGTTGATTATCTATGTCACGGCAATGGCAACGTTCTTACTTTATAGATAATTACTTAAGGAAATAAAGTTTACTTCCATTTAAGAGCATTATTCTCCAAAAATTTGTTGTGAATGCACTTAGTATTTATTTACTAAAAACTGTTATCTAAATTATTTAAAACTCAAAACGATGAGGTCGGTCCTTTTCTCAACGCTGTGCTGCCCTCTCATCCTTTCTGCGAGCTTCTGTATCCACTGCTGACTCCGCAGCTCTGTAGGATAAAATGTGCTTAGCAAATTGTCGGTATCGACTGCTCGCCAACTCCTTTTTTTCTGCAGATCTTAACCTGGCTGTTTAGCAGGTCTTCGATCCTGAGGGCTAACTTGCTGATTCTTCTAAAAACGTGGTTGACTTCTTATTATACCTCCGCTTTTTTAACAGGATATTTGTTATGTCCTAGAAAGCAGTTATGTGACTCATATACTCTATTATTTGTAGTCATATGTGTTGACTTAGGTGAGTCCAGTATACCTGAAATTCTTGCACCTTTAAGAGTTGGCACACTTCACTTGTTAAGATACAATTAAATTGAATTAAATCTTTACAAAGCAATTCACATTGTATGCTCTTTGTGGCAGGAACTGGCATTCAGAGATTCATTCTCATGCTGATACACTTACTTTAATGTTAACTTAACTTATGGATTTTCTGAGGCATTTTCGATTGGGTGAACGGTTGGCTGGCATTCATACATTTCATTTTCTGTTCAACTTGTAGAAAGTTATTCCGAACTTAATTTTTGAGTTCAATTCAGTTCTTCTTTCAAGTTAATTTCCTTTTTGGAAACTTGCTCTATCAATTTTTGACAGCATTTGGTTCATATTTTAAGCCACCGTTAACTTTATTTCTAAACCATCTACTTTTCGCTCAGTGTGCCACGTTTATGTGTATTCGTTTCACATAACAGACAAAATATTTTGCCTTACTTGCATACTTTTGAGGCCTTTCTGGCAGAAAGGTGTGCGAAAAGCCTGAACATCAAGAGCAGCCAAGTGCACCGACTCCAGAAGGCGGAAAGGTACAATGTGTGCACAAAGTGTGTGTGAGTAAGTGGCTTCCCGTTGTACTCGTCTACTCTGAGTGCGACAGACGGCTACTTTCATCCAATATACACACAAATCTTAAGGTGTTAGAGGATTTTAAATAGGTTTGAGTGGACTTACTGGGTAAAATATTATTTTAGTAGAAAACACAAGGTCATTGTATAACTAATACAATCCTTAATTCAGCTTAAGCTAGTAACTCAACGCATCAGCTTACAGCGTATTCTGCTAGTCACCATTCCATAACTCGCCTTTGACTTCCATCTTCATTTTTTTATAATGCCTTCGGTCATCTTCCGTCTCTTTTATTCACCCCCTGCCAGAGACAATCTCAACATTTATGTTGCTGTGATTGTTGGACGTTGCATACTTTGGCGCCCAGGCATGCACACAATGCGAGAAGTATGTAAACCGGCCTCGTGTGTGTCGGAAAGAAAGAAAGAAAGAAAGAAAAGGGCAGGACGACTTCCACAATCAGCCTGCCAAAAAATCTTTTCATATTCCTATTGACTTTTGCCACCCCCAGACAAAACTCAGGCATCAATGCAGGTTAGGGTAGAAACGAACTGTTTTTCAACTTCACAGAAATGCAATAAACTTAATTAGAATTGTGTGGAGCTCTCGTAGGGGGTCATCCAAATGTCTATCGGATGGCATACATTGGTATTTATCAATAATTTCAAGACACATGATTCGAAAATTTTTTCCATTTTTTTGCCAATTTGTGTTTGATACGAAGCTTTGTGTTCGTTTCCCAGGGAATCTCAATGACAGCTCTGTTTTGTATTCATTGTTTGTTTGAGATTTAGAAAGCTCAATGTATTGCACTGTGTGAATAAAATGCAAAATTTTGCATATACATTTTAATGTAATCAAGAGCAATCGTATGATATATAGATTGCCTTGCCTTAAGTCAATTAACAGAGCGGCAACATTAATGTTAGCATATTAACATGATGAGCCCAAAGAAGGCTGCACTAAAAAAAAGAAATCAATCCAAAACAGGATTGAAAACAGGCTTATCTTGAACCGACCCCGGAAAGATTGATTTCAATTCCACTTTTTTTTTTTAATCCCAAAAAACAGGATCAATTGAAGCCTTCTCCGGGATTACCCTTTTTTCAATCCCGTTTCAGATTGACTTCCGATTTTTTTTTGGTTTCTGTGTGGAAAATTTCAATTTCATTAAAGTTACCCTGCACATTTTGGTGTCCGATGGAAGGGCAAGGCAAATACTTCCTTTACATTTTCATGCCCGCTGGGCTTAATGAGCCACAACAATATTATCATTCAATGAAAAATTCAATTAAAATGGTTGCTTTGATTGTGGCTGACCCTGTGATGGATTAGAGAACGAGTTGAAAAATTCTTTGGGGTAGACTCAATGACTTAATCGCATTAAAGTGCGTTCGCAGATTTCAGCAAACTATGTCAACGCCCCTTTTGGGTAGAACCAGAAAACCGCAAAACCAGAAACGACTTCAGCTGAAGTATCTGTCGCTTCAGGCAACAAGGGTAGGCACAAAACCCGCCCAAAAAACCGAAACACAGGAAGTCGCGTTGTGCAGCTTTGGCACTCGAATTTTGAATTACGAGCAGGAGCATCCACTTGTCGCGGAACCTGCGTGTTTAGGAGCTGGCTCTGAAAGTTTTATGCTGCGCCAAAACTTTGCAACAGTACACAAATTTTATTTCATCTTGCAAACTTGCACACACACAGAAAATCTATGCCCAACTAATGCAATTTTATTTCTCGCTTTGCCATTTTTCATTGCAGTTGCTGCCGCTTTCCACCTTCCGTTGCCGCCGCCGGCCTTTTTGTGGGCGTCGGGAAACTGTTTCGGTGAGTTAAGTATGAATTATGTTGTTTTAGCGCGGCTTCTGAGTTTGAAAACTTATTGAAATATGCCGCCATTGTGCACCGCTGCCAACTTGCGTGTGTCCTTTTAAGCTTAATTGAAAGTTCGGCCTGGCCCCGAGTGCCAAGAGTTGCCCATAATGCAATATGGTTGCAGCACAAAAGTTTTATGGGGACGCACGTTTTACGCTGCCGGGCAGTAAATTAGAGTCAGCTGTTGTGCCTTTTGAAGTGCTACTATAGTTGGCAATACCAGAAGGGTTTCCTCCCAAGAACAGGTAACTGAATTTTCAGCCAAGTGTTTGCCAGCTTTTGGAGTGCGGCTGCCCTGCCCCATTGTGAGTGGCAAGCTAAAAGGCTTGACTCGAAACAATAAGCGAAAGAAATTGGCAGGGCATGATTAAAAATATCAGAAAGTTCAACATGAACGTAAGCGCAGAGGGATTTAAGAGTTTAAAAATGCCTAAAAATGCCAGTTCATGGCAACAGTTTACAAAGTGATGAAAAATGCTGGAAACTACAGAAACGATTACAATTTTTCAGATAATCAATAACCATTCCTGAGATGTAATCGTAATTGTACCTTGGAACTACGAATATTAGTGAATATTTCAAAATTCAATTACTTTTACAATTACTTTAATAATTTCACCTGTAAAGGGTAATTATTGAGTATTTGCTCTTGAAATTATGAAGTATTTCTGGGTGTAAACTGAAATTATTAACCTTATCAAATCAAAATCCTGGGAAATATGGTTGGTGACTATGTGTTCTTCTGACACTGTTGTATTCTAATGTCCGGCTTTAACAATTTGCTCAAAAACTGTTGAGCCACCGCATTTTTAGGCTTGGTTATAACACAGATGCAATAATAGCAGTGTTCACTTCTATTCGAATTTACTGCCAGTGTAGTTATAAATTGTCCTCTTTTTGTAGAAAGACTAATGGGGTTGTTCTGGGGTAATCAAAATGAGGAATTTTATATTATGTATGCTTAATATGTGACACAGCTTTGCCAGGATTGATTTGTGTGTCCAGAGGCGGACCGGCATATGTGGAATTCCATCCGAGATAGCTAGAGGCAATCGCCCTTTCGCCACAAAAGCTCTTTTTACCAAGATCAACAAACAATCTACTTGGATGTTTCCATACTTGACTGTTGATAAATCAAAGTTTTTACATACATACATGAATAATTTAACTTATCAAGCACAATTACCCAATAATCCCCCTTAACAGGTACAAATGTTCAACTAATTGTAAAAGTATTTACAATTGATTATCATTATTTAATCGTAGTCATTAGCTTTTGTCTCATTATCTGAATAGCCGAGATTTTGGTAATGAGAAGTAGTTGAATGCGGGAAGTAATCATTACATTACAGCTCTGCTAGAAACAAGCAATCAGAAATTCTAAATACATAACCTTCAACGCACATATGTGGAGCTGTTGAAAACGCAAATAAGTCAACTTTAATAAAATTACTTTTTGATAATCTGAAAGATACCAAAGACACAAAAAAGTAAGCATCTTCATACACAGACTACTGAAATTATCAACAAATAATGTGATATTCGTAGAAAAATATGAGGGTCATGTCCAATAACCCAACCAGACAAGGACATAACCGAAGCCCTTTACGTGTTATATGCATTTGTTATTAGCAGCAGGTTGACAGAATGGACAAAGTTGAAGGAAATAAATATCCAACCACTGCCTAAAGGCCTGTAAGAAAAGTTCAGTAGATTATTAACAAAAGGACAAAAAGCTACTTTTTTCAAATATTATGAGAATTTGTGATGAATTTGATCTAATAGAACTTTTTGGGGTGATCTTTTATTGATAAATTGAATGAAGATCAGGCTTATCATTGGGATAAGGCTAAGCTAAAGAGAAGAAAACAAAAAAGATATCGATGCTATTAGTAAAACAGATGGGAAGTAAAGGTTGTTTGGTCCTGTAATGATCAAACGTAATGTCGAAAAACAGGAAATAGCTGCAGATACTTCTAAAATGAATACTGGGGTCGACGCCAAAGTTGATCCACAGCGATGTCTCTGATTCAATGGAATGAGAGACTCAGCAGCAGCATATCCATACATGATATTGATTTTCGATATATCACGGATACAAATGCCAAAAAGTATATGAGTATTATTCCGAAAATATGTGAAAAAGAGTTCGAGTATAATTCCAAAAATATTCTAAAAAGCATATGAGTATATTATTTGATCAAAATAAATATACAATTTATCTCTTCGTAACAGGAAGCTGTGTCTTGTTATAGAAGTAAGCTTTTGGGATACGAATCTTAGATACCTTCAAGTTCAGAAAGGTTTGATTGGAAGCTATAGATGGGCTAACTAATAGACGAATTTCTTCTTCCGTGTCCCTCAAAATATGATTATTTAAGTGTAAAGGAGAGCCCAAGTTAAAGTCGGCCCTGCCCGACTTCGGAATTCCCGTTACTCAAGGCAATTAGTGTTTAATAACCTCATGCGGCTCAGATAGGTATGCAGCGTTTTTTTAACTCTGCCAATTATTATCCGATCTTTATGTGAGATTGTACATATTGTCCACATGCACTATACTGCAAAAACTGAGCTCGATATCTTACAAATTGTAGCAAATATTCAACATTTTTTATTGCGGGGGCGGGAGGGTGCGTGGCCAAAATTTGAAACAAACTTTATCTGCCTACAGACAATACTAGCTTACATCTAAAATTTGGTTGCTCTACCTCCATGCAAATCCAGCAAATCTTGTAAATAGCAAGCCTAATCGAAAATTTAACTTGAACATTTTCTATTTTCATAAATCTATTTGATATCAGAAATTACTTATTGACTCACCCTCGAACTCGTCTTTGACACATTCCCCCATTCATGTGTGTTTGTCTAAAACTAATTTCCTGAGTTGATGATTAGGTTCAATAACGTAAAAGTTAGTTGCCCAAAGTTTCAACCTGGCACAAAACTTTTGAAAGCCACAGAAAAGTCACTTCACATCATTCAACACAACTCTTCGAGTTCTCTAAGAATTGTCATATCTACATCTCTTCAGAACTTTTCACGCACAACAAATTTTGTAGAAAACAACAAGACAGAAGACATACAAAAACCTAACGAATGCCAGAAATCTTTTGCAGCTGCTCATAAAAATGTCAGATTCCTCCTCCCTTGGACTTGGACTTGCAGTTTGCTTTTGTCAGCAATTTGTTATTCGATTTTTATATATCCATGCAAAACTTCAACTTCCAAAATGGCAGACAGGCAGGCATGGTACACAGCGAACGAAAGCTGCCGGAGAGGAGCGCGGAGTGGAGTGGAGTGGCTGCTCTGGCACCACGGAAATGGCTTGAAATTGTCAGCTGCGCAATGATGCACATTAAGTGTCAAGTGTCAGGCGCTGCCAAAAGTTGTTGACGACAACAGCAACAACAATAACAGCTGAATTGTCATCGACGAGAGGAAAATGCACTTCCTACTTATAAGTATTATTTATTTATTTATTTCTTTCTGGCGTAAACAAAAATTCTAACGCCGAGCCGATTGTGGCTATTGGAGTGGGCGTGGCGCACACAATAACGGTAGCCACATCCAATATTTACTCGCGCTTCGCCACGGCTAAAGATATCCCACCGAGTTTTCAATTCCGGCTCGAGTACGTGCTGCGCCTGAAATTGCAAACGGGGGCGCATGTCAGCAAAATGGGAAATGGGATATTTTGACGCATGTTTGTCAAAAGTGCAGTTTATTTGCCCAGCAACTTAAGTTGCATTTTTGATTCCCCTTTGAGTTCGAAAAGCAAAACGCAAGAATAATCATTTTCACACACAACCACCCCCAACCCAACCCCTGTGGCCCGCTTTCCTCAGCGCATTCAATCGGAAAAGTTGTAAAATCAACAAGTCATTGGCAAACAGCGACTCTCAGACGACGAACGCTGCAAATAGAGTTGGCAAAATATTTTGCTTATTTGCATATAAAAATACAAACGAACGGACGGGCAGACAGTCAGACAGTCAGACAGTCAGACAGACTGACAAGTTCGTGGGTAAGCAAACAGTTGTCACCGGTTGGAGGAGGGAAGAGGCGGTGCTCAAGTGCCTGAAACTGTTGCAACGGTGCAAAAATAACTATATTTAGAAGCGGAAACGGAAGCAAACTCACCCCAAGGGAATGAACTGCAAAAACTCACACGTATCGGTGGGGGAGTGTGAGGACCCGCCCCGGCAAAAATAAACCAGCAAAAAAACAAATACCAACGAGTGAAGCAACTGGCAACTGGAGCTACGCTGCGGTAGGGAGCAGCAGGAGTGCCTGCAATTGAATCGTCGAAATTTTATTTTCCAACTAAACAGCGATGGCAACCCAAAACTCTACAAATGACAGCAGGAAGTATACGAAAAATTGATTCATTCAACTGCATTCCCAGGGCCATGCTCGGTCAACACGTTGTATAGATTCAATTGGAAAAAGCTCTTTTATTTTCTTGTTTACTTAAAATTAACTAAATAATTTTGTTACATTTCTTGAATACTTTCTCCAGAGGCATGCAAAATTTATAGAAATAAATGGAAAGTGAGTGGGTCATAGCATTAGTATGAAAACTCTACTATTTGGCATGGGAAAAATCATTTATGTTTTTATTCTATCCTCATGCCATTTAAATAAAAACATATAAATTTCTTTATTTGACTTAAATCTGGATCCGAGAAATTGATAAAAAACAAGAAAGAAAGTCGGTCCAGCCCGACTTTAACATACTCTGTACCAACGAAATTATACGCTCAGCATAAAGTTTGATGCAGCTGAAAGCAGCGCTGCTACTGCGCTGCAGCAGCGAACAGTCTTTTGATCATATCTCGACAACGGTTCATCCGATCTTCACCATGCCTTTGGAGGATCGATAAGTTAACTGTGGGAGCTTTTACGTTTTTTCTAAAGGTTTTCGGAAGGTGGCGTGGCCAAAATTTAAAATAAACTCTATCTGCCTGCAGACATAAGAAGAATTTGTCCCATACATGTCAAACCCCTATCTCTTACCATCTCTGAGATCTGTGCGTTCATATGGACAGACAGACGGACAGACGGACAGACGGACATGACGGACATGACTCGGCTGTTGATGCTGATCAAGAATATATTTACTTTATGCGGTCGGAGATGCTTCTTTCTGGCTGTTAAATACTTTTGCACTTATAAGTCTGTGTACCTTCTTATGAGCAATCACACAAACAAAAAACCAAAATCAGAAACCACGACTGCCTTATGAAAACGAAAGAGAAAACCGTTTACTGCCGGTTGTGTGTGTGTGCTATGTGGCTACAGCGCTGTCTGCCCGTATTGTTGTTGCCTTTAATTCCGCAGGAGCATAGGAGAGAAAGTGAAAAGAGACACACGAAATTGTTGTTGCAATTTTGTTTCACGTCAGCCGGCGTTCGCGCTTTTCAACAACATTAGCTCATAAAGCGTACAAAGCATGGGCATCGCTGGTCCCGACTATGAATTTTCAATATTGGTGAGATGCACCTTCATCTGAATCACAGTTGGCATTCCACGTCTCCTTGTGACGCTTTGTTTTAATTCCATGTGAAGAGCATGCCAATTACATCCTCGAAATTTTTTACTTATCTACACTGAGAGAAAAAACAAGCGTTTTCGTACTTAAAAGTTCAATAAGCCAGGAAATTCTTGATTTAAGTACGAAATTCTTGATTCAAGCTCGTTTTTTTAAATCCCTAAATTCTTGATTTTAAGAACGTTTAGGATATGTGAAGCGCGACTCGCGATTTTTCCAAGAACTTGTAGGGCTCAAAATAAGCATGACCGAGATTAAATGAAGTGCTTAAGGTTTTTAGTATAAGAATGAATTATGCTTGGATTAAGAACTTTGGTATTAAAATAAGAACGAATCATTCTTAATTTAATCAGATCAATCCCGATGTATAATTAAATCAATCCCGATTTACTCTCATACATATATGTACCACTTTCCATGTGTTGAACAGTGTCAGCCCAGACTTAGCTTAGATCAACAATAATCAGTTAAAGAAATAAAAAATGAGGTGACTGAATCAATTATAAACGAAAACACTGCCTTCACGAACAAAATACTAATTACATGTCTTTGGGAGTAATTCTGGTAAAGACATTCAGTACAAATAACCCCATTCCCGTATACAAGATCGATCAAACTATCAGAAATCATAAGAATTTCTATTACCGAAGCCCGATTCTATTAACCATTCTGGTCGATCGAATGTGCCAGACACAATCCAGTTGCTGAAAGGCATTTAAGATTGTCCCGGCTTTATCCTCAAGCCAATTCAATTGGCTGTTACCACCACCCAGTGACAATTAAATTTAAGCCCAATTTCAATAAGCCGCCGTTTTACCATCTGTCAAAAGAATAGCCGAAAAACTAACAAACGCACCTATTTAAAGCCAAGCTTTTGACAATTTAAAACCAAAAAAGAAAACAAAAACTGAATGTCACTGAACGCAACTAAAATGCCAGTTAACTTTTTGTTTGCATGGTTCGGAATTTTTGTGCAAATGATGCCCGGCGGAAGGACCTGGACACATGGCTCAGAGCGACCAAAACTGTTCAAAATGGGCGAAATGAACAACAGACGGGGGACTCTGCGACGCGTTTCCGCAAAATCAATGTTAAGCTTGTAGCGTGCAAAAGTTAATGCCTCCGCCCAACCGACCGACCTACCAACCTACCAACCAACCAACCAACCGGCAACAAAAACTGACCACAGAGGGGACTCAACCAGAAATGCAACTAAAAAGCCAAAACGGAAAATGGCCCAAACCAGAAAAAAGGCAGAAAATAATCAGCGAAACGTAAAAATCTTGCCATATTTAATATAAAACACACGAAATGAAAATAGAGAAACAATGCGATTGCATATGGAAATTATAAATGCAACAGCGACGAACAAAAACTGGCTAACTACAATATGAATAGGGTTTGCATGTACGTACGTTTGTATGTATGTATGTAAAGGACCTTAAAAATGTATTGTGCTCGTGTTTGTATTTAGTTCTGTACTTGAACGACTCCGTTGCCGCTTCTCGTTGCTATTGTCATTTTTAAGCCAATTTCCGTTCATTTTGACGCTTCCGCTGCGCGCACACAGCCAAAAACCCAAACATCAAAATCTGTATGCGTTGAAAGTTTTGTTGTTGTAGTCGCTGTTGCTGTTGTTGTTTTCGTTTTCATTTTTGGCTGGCATCTGTGGTCGACCGTTGCCGTTGCTGTTGCTGTTGCACGCGCGGTTAGTCAGTCAAAATGCAGAGCAATTGGCCTTTGTTCAGCGTTTTACTTTAACAAAAAATTACATATATGTATGGTATGTATGGTGTGCTGAACAGTGGCGCCACACAAGAGGGCATACATGCTAATTGAACCCCCCACGTACACCCACCACCCGCCACTGGCCCACCCTTAACAATTTAAACGTGCAATTGGATGAGGGTTTTTACTTTAAACATTTATTTTTTACAGCTCGCAATGGACCTTGAAATGTTTTTTCTTTTTTTTTATTAAAGTAAACAAGGGAATAATTTGAGTTAGCTGGGGAAAAACAGAGAGCAATTATTTAAGAATTATAGCTTCCGATTCTTTTGTTTGGCATTAGTTTTATTACATTTATTAAGTCGGTCCCAGAAAAATACCTAGTAAATTATGTTTTTCCATTTAAGTGCTTGCTTGTAGTCTATATAAGTATTTGTTGTGATCGATTGTCGATCGTAGACGGATCACGCATAAAGAAGGTGCGGTAACAACTTCTTATGTGTCGCTCTTCTCTTTCTCTCCTATGCCTCAACAATTCGTATGCGCACTGACTGTACCGTTGACTTTGTTATTGCCGTGTGCTTCAGACAGCCACACACAGCATTAAACAATAGTCCGTTTTCCCGTGGTTGTTGTTGCTCCAAGAAAAAGTTGGTCTAATTTGGGTTAGTGACTGCGTTAGCACTGGGTGCCCCTGGTCTAAAGTTTTGCACTGAACCGTTTATTTTAAGAGAAGGACTCAGTCTTATGGGCTTCGCAATCTCCTCGAAGAATGAGCATTTTACAACCTTCTTAAAGGCATAAAAAGGCAAATGGGTTTAGTGAATCATTTTGAATGAGCATGCGTAACTTACCTAATGAAATACCATTTGAATACTTTTCAATTACTTTGCTCAGAAATAAATTAATGATCGTAAAGAAGATAAGTTTTAGAACTTTTCTTTTAAAAAGGTAACTCGTTTGTGCAAATGCATGTAACATACAGAATCGTTGACCTTATAAAGCATACATATTCTTGATCAGCAATAACAGCCGAGTAGTTTTAGCCATGTTCATCCGTCTGTAAAAACACCTAAATAGTTTTTAGAAGCTACATCTACCGATTAGTACCGCATTGGCTAGTTTGAATGTAATTCAATTATGTGGCATAATTTGATAAATGGTAATTAAGGTCATTTAAATGATTAATATTTTTGATTTGTCATAGGTTTTCCATCTTTTTCTTTGAGCTGGACACATTTTTGATTAAGATATATTGGATTTTATTATGCATATAATTTGAATGTGTTTCAAATCACAAATCATTTCTGCTTAATAATCAAAATCAATAAATATTTTATTGAAATGTTTGCCATGCAATTTGTTAATGTTGTTGCAATTGTAAAATATGTGTGTTTTCACAGCAATATTTAGATTTATTATTATGAATTTGAATTCAACTAATTGCAGTTAAGTGTGGAAATTGTTAAGATGAAACACACATTGCTCAATGCCCTTAGAACACATTTTAAATGTGTGATATATTTTAGATTTGTGTTGCTGTGAATGTGGTTAGGAACAGGAATGTTGATTAGATATTAATATTATCTATTGTAGCTCTTGCTATTAACTTTGGTTTTAACAGCCTCATGTGTCAAGACGAGCTTCATGCATTCCCTTGGCTAATGTGCTTTGCTCATAATTCGCTCATGAGAAAGTAACCTACAGTTTACCGGTGAATCACAAAGATTCAAAAAAAATTTTCGCATTCGTTTAATTTATGGGGAAATCAGAGTTTTTAAAATATGGTCACCGAAATAACAGGTACAAATTAAGCAAGCGCGCGTTCTCTTTTAACAGCAGCGATGGTCATGCCTGGCCCGCAGATGCCGAGCACATTTCACCATTAACGCAGACGTAAGCCGAACGCATGCCCAGGCTTTTGCCAAGAGTAGGGTTTAACCGATGTATCCAAATATCGAAACTTTTGTTGGACGATAGGGGTTTTTCCGATATCGGATTTCTTGTGCCGATATATCATTATTTTAGAATCGATAATTCATGGAAAAACACATAATATGGTCACATAAAAATCGACCGTTTGGTGCTCTTGTGTCGTTTCAATAAAAACTATTAAATAGATGAAGTTGTCCAAATCTGTTTGTTTTTACGTCCCTTACTCTGAAAGACAAAAAATGTCTTTTGTCACAGTACTTCAAATCACGTTTGATTTTTGAAAGTGTTTTAAATTATGTGAAGAATGGTATCAAATGTAATTTTTTGTTTCTCTACGAGTTTGAGGCTCTAAGACTAAATGAAAAAAACAGCACTATTAACTTTATTGAAGTAAGTACATAGCATATATTATACCTTTATAGGTAGTTTAGTTTCAAAAAACTAAGTCAATGATATCCTTAAGTTATGCTATTTTAAAGATCAGATCAGTATTTGTTCAATGGTTTTTGTGTATTCTTTAGTAAATCAAGATAATATTGATTTATTGATAAGATATATAATTTAGATATTGATAATTTATCTTCAGCCTAAGTTAATATATTTTTGATCAGCATCAATCGTGTCGGTTTAGCCATACATGTCTGCTCTTTCGAAAGAACAAACCAATCTTACAAAGGTTTCATTTCTATGCACAGAGAAAAAATGGAGCTGAAAATCGTCCAAAGGATCTGAAAAATCCTCACCGTCATTTGGATGATTTTTCAGCTCCGTTGGGTGATAAATAAGATATTAAAGATATATCCTGTCCAAATTGATCTTTCTTGGATCTTTTCTTCTTTCATAAACTTCTGATACTTGCAATACATCTTGCACTCCTCAATTCAGATAAAACGTCATAACTCTTGCAATTTTCTAGATAAAAGGTTTGTACCTTTGGGACATACATATTATGAAATCAAACTTATTTTTCGATACGCCGCGGGTTTGGTGAGCAAAATAATGTACGCTGCTGCAGCGCAGTAGCTGCGCTACTTACAGCTTTAACTACAGCATCCAAATTTATAATGAGCTTTCACTTTCGTTGGTACAGAGTGTATTACAGAGGGACGGCACCGACTTTTTTACTTGTTTGTTATTGTTTTGATAGGTTTTAGTTATGTCATGCCTTCTACAGGGGCATACAAGCACGCATACACACTTGTAGTTTACAAACCTTCGTGTGTTACATTCACATTACGGCAGGGTTCCTCAAGAAGAAAGGACGGAAAACGTGACTGCTCATTGAACCACATGCTTTTCCACGAACACTGCTTGAATGGGATTCTAGCCAGCAAAGTGTCGTCTGAAAACAAATGAACAAAGAGAGCGTATAAAGCTGTCTTTTGTAGTCCAAAGTTATGTTATGTAAAGTTTATCTGATATGATTTATTATATAATTATTTTAGTATCGATTTCTAATCTTTTAGATAGCAATCAACTCTGTTATTTGCTAGTTTATGTAGAAGCTGTGTAATCTGCCCTTCGTGATTTATAAAAAGAATTTCGTGGAAAAAATTCTATTATCAGTTTTGTGCAACTAAGTGCAATTTACGACTCACACACCTTCCTATACACATACATACAGGCAGGCATCCAACCATCCAACAAAACATCAATAGATTGTGTTCTCCCTCCGGGGCACTCATGGCACAGAGGCAACAACAACCATTCACTGGCCATTTGTTAATATTTCGCGGCTCGTTCTCGATAGTAGTCAGTCCATGACAGTTGTTGGACATTGTCAACATGGCCTACGAATTGCACAGTTCGCTGAAAATGTCACAGGCTAAAGGATGGCCCGTACACCCCCTACAGCCACGATTGGCAAACAGTTGCCGCCCTGTTTCAGTTTGCCGGATAAGCGTTATAATAACGTGGCACACAAACAAATGATCCACTTGACATTATGACAACGCATCATCGGACAGGAACTGCGTTGACAATTTTGCTCTCTGCATATTGGGATGCAATTTAATTCGCAGTTTCCCTAAGCCACGCCTCGCTCACCTATCGGCTGACCAGGCAACTTTTTAATGAGCTCCATTTGGTGGGATTTAATTAAAAACTGTGGGCGTGGCACGTATTCTTGTTTATATTTGAGCACCCCGGGCCCCTCCAGTTTTTGCTGGCATACACTGAGAATAGTAGTGTGCTATTTTTTGCAATTATATTCGCATAACTTTTCTCATGTTTAACAATTTAGTTCAACTTGCTTGACAGGTTTTGCCTTGTTTTGGAAGAATTCGCGAATTGAGACCAGCAAGTGATGTAGAATAGAAGATTTCGGAGCTTATAAGAGTTAAAATTTTGCGGATGCTCTACACTGACCACAGTGGTTTCAACCGTGGCGTAGGCAGGATTTTTACAAAGGATACTTTTCCAGCCGCTTTATGTTTAGTCTAGAACTTAGCAAGAAAAAAGGGGAAAGGTCGACGCTTTTCATTGGTTTCAATATCCTCTTGGTTTTAATCGAAGAACTTTCTCATTCATGAACACGCTATAGGGTGTTCCTCAAACTAGCTCCGACTTTCTCCAAGTGTACGAAAAGTTTTGCACCCATTGGCATAAGAGGAATTTCATTATTGAGGCAGCTGCAGCATGGTATCATCTCTGTTATATATGTACATACAATACCCACATACTATATATAAAGACCATGGACGATATAGTAATATAACTTGCTGTTGCAATAGTGGCTGCGAGGGTCAATATTTGCCAAACACACACGCACATACACGCCCACTCACATACAAGACAGATTTATTAGCCCATTTTGGTGGAAAGTTTTTCGCTTTAACCCCAACGGCAACATCTGCAGGTCGCATTGTAGTATGAGAATAATGCATACGCATATGCACATTCAACACATCCGTGAGTCTGTGCAGGCAAATTAATATTGCATAATAAGCAGCAGCTGTGAGAGGTTGTAAGGGGGCGTTTTATTTGAAAACTAATATAAACATCTACAAGGTGGAAATTTCCATTCAAGGATCACAACAAACAATTTCCAGCAAAAGCACGTTGCCTACTTATGAGCGCCAAGATGGGTGGAGGCGAGGGAAACTCTGCACACATGTTTAACCAACATTATTGCCTTGTATTTCATTTTTATGATGACTTTTGTCTCACTTTTGCAGCAAAAAAAAAATGTTTATTTGGCGTGTTGCAGCAACACAAATAATTGTCGTGCAGCATGTGGCATGTGTGTGAGTGTGTGCGTATTGTCTTGGTTTTTATTTACGATTATGTGCTTTAAGCGTCTTTATGGCCTTGCCATGTTCGTCCACATGTACATACATGTTTGTATATCAAATATTGTCTCTGCAGTTTAATGTCACGACAAAATATGAATAAATATTAAGCCAGCTAATGGGGAATTGAGGCGACATTTGGCTGATGAAAAACTTTAAGCAATGGAAACTAACGCTTGGTGTCTGCTCTCCCTACTTTTCCTAACATTTTGGCTTCCCACTAAATGGCAACAGCTGCGCTGACAAGGCAGCCGCTATAGACGATATCCGTGACATTCACAACCAAAATAAAAAAAAGTTTATGTCGAAAAAAGCTAACTATTTCGGCGCCGAAGTTTAAATGCACTTGAATGTCCTTGTTCGAGCTAAAGATTTGTGATACTTAAAAAACGTCCGATGTATCTATGTATAAGCATCTCCTTAGCATAACCAACTATTTTCAAAATCAATCTTTAATGATTCCGGAAATAATAATAAGGGTATTTATTCATTTCCGACCATATAACCCATATACATTCGTGATCAGGGTGACGAGATGAGTCGATTGAGCTTTGTACGTACGTCTATCTGTCTAGTCTCTCAGCTTGAAGCTATCGACAGAGTCTTCTTTTTGCTGCTCGCTACTAATATATCGTAACCGACCGGATCGGATAACTATATCTCATAGGTTCCTAATAGCTCGGAAATCAAGTTTAAGTATGAAAAACTTTTTTCTTTCCAATGGAAACGTCTCTAAACTTTGTATTTATACGTTTTCTATGCTTTTTTTATAGTTTTGCCAAGTTTGATGAAAATCGGAAAACTACATGGTATAGCTGTCGTACAAAAGATGCAGAGAGGGAAAGAACCAAGAACATTGGACTCAAAGTGAGAAAATTCGGTGTCAAAAACTAATCATGACCGGATTTTCTCACTTCAAGAACATTTTCTTACTTCGAGAACTTCTTTTTGAGAACGCAAAATCTTGATGTGAGCTGAAATGTTCAGTTTTTGAGAACATTTTAAATTACAAAAAAAAAAATTGAGGTCCAGGGTCCAGGGTGCAGGGTGCAGGATCCAGAGATACCAGGGCCAGGCCAGTAACATTTTCTTATCCGGGTACTCCAAGTTGATGATTTTTGAGGGTGACAAATTGATTTATTTATATAATTTATATTATATTCCATTTATTTTTGCCGTAGAGCCTATAGTCCTTGAGTAAACTCTCAAAATAAAATCTTTAAAGTTCTATCGGCTCAAGAGAAATGTTTGGCCTTAAGCCCACCCCTGACCTTCATTTCACCATCTTCGGACACAGTATTATAAATATAAATTTCATTATCCAGCCTTGTGTATGGCATTGCCCACGTTCGTAAAGGCTAAGATCAAAATTTCAAATGTATTTCCACCGTTATTAAAATTTCTTTAGTCGAAATGACGAAAGATTTTCGCACACGCATACTATATTCGCACTCACACTCGCGCTCATTTTGTCTCTCTCGCGCTCTTGGCAGAGCAGCTTTAGCAGCGATGGCTCTGCCCCCGACTTGCGCTTCTTACCGACAGCAGCAGCCGCCGACTAGCGCTTCTGATCGATAGCAGCAACATCGACTTGCGCTGCTATCGGAAATCGGCGGCAGTGCAAATGATACAAATTTTCAACGATCGACTGCTGCAAATGCATCGAAATTTCCACAAATCGCTCTTTGCGTTCAGTTGGCAGGCGAATTCTAATTTTCTCAGATGCGAATCAAAAGTAGACGAAATGAAGCAGTAGCAGTTCGACCTAAAAATAATGATTTGAAAAGGGTCGGATGGGGTCTTTCGGCTAAAAGAGATCAGCTTAACAAATTTGAGTCCGATCGATTATATAAAATCCGACCACTGTGGATACAAAACTGCTTAGCAAGAGCGTCGCTCACTGGTTGGATTGGCCTATTTAGCGTTGCTAAAATCAATTTTTGATGGCTCAATTAGATTTGTGTAAGACACATAAGCTCGCCAGCTTCAGTTTAATTGCTTCGCAGCCATTGAAGTAGATCTCGATTCCAAGTACACAATACTATGCAAAAAAAAAAAATAGGGAGATAAATTCAAGCTCAAAAAAATAATTGATTTCATCTCGACCTTCGGATTGAAATTTCAAACAATTGTCGTACTAAATCAGAAATATCCAAGTTTCAGTCAATCCAATTCGTACTTGGAATGAGAAAATCCGGGATTAACCGACTTCTGATAACGTTTGGGATTGATTTAATCCCGTATACCCCGGAAAACTTGAATTTTTATACCCTGTTCCCATTGAAAATGTTCAAGGGAGATCAGGAAGTTGTGCGAATGTATGTCACAGGGAGTCGATAAAGCCATGTCCATCTGTCCGTCCGTCGGTCTGTATGAACGCGTCGATCTCAGAGACTATAAGAGATAGCGCCACAAATTTTAGCATGAAGGTAGGGGTATACTGTACGCAGAACTAGATTGTTTCAAATTTGGGAAATTCCCCATTACTTGATACTAAGGTCTTAACAATGAGCACTCCAAGCATAGTATACATAGATACTCAGAACTCTTTAGTCAGTGCTAGATATTGCATACTAATGACTCGATACTAAGTACACCGTACTATATGCTTGATACTCAGTACTCGATACTAAGTAGCATGTAGATACTAAACTACAGCTACCGTCAAAATTTTAACAATAGCATTAGAAACTATGCCATGTCAGCGTGACGCGTGACGCTAGAATCAATTTAACGATGTTTTACCACTAACACCTCATATTTCACACAACCGTGTTGTGATTCAGACTTTATATATATGTGGTAATCACTATTTATCAATCCACTAAATCTATCAGATCTACTTTGAACCATTTTTAGTTCCTTAGAAAAAGTTTTCAAGAATTTTTAAGTAGACAAGCTTTCTCAGCAATGGCTGGAGGGACAAACTAAGAATCGTGTACTGAGTAACGAGTATTGGGTATTGATTACCGAGTATAGAACACTATGTTTGGCGTACTCAATGTCGCGTTAGTATTAATGAGTACTTTGTATAGAGAGTGTAGAGTATTTCAAACATTATATTATATACTTAGTATCGAATGATAAGTATCAAATACTGTATCTCGAGTACTAGTCAAATACTTAAAGTCGAGCACAAAGTACTTTGAATCGTGCACTAAGTATTGACTTCTTAGTATCGAGTACTTACTTTCGAGAATTGGCTACGCCAGCATACAGTAAGATTTCCATTTTTGGACACAAAATTAAACCAAACAAATGCGTTTGGCAACAGAAATCAGCAAATTCCTAATTACTTTCAACATTGTATTAATTTTCAGCCTAGTAATTAAGTGTAGTTCATTATACTTACTATTGACTAATGTGTGTTACCTCTATTTTAACCACCAATACCACTTCCATTGTTTCTTACAGTTGCAACCTATCCCGAGAATAGAGGCCGGACAGAGCTAAGGTAAGTGGCTTAATTGAGTGGTTCAATGTAAATACCAACAAAATAGATAATTGTTGTTGGCATCTCACACACATGCACACATATGGCCGGGTACGCCTTTAAGCCAATCAACAAAATCAACAAACACGCATACGCCTTGTATGCCCAAGGAATATCACACTCCCGGCTTAAATTTCAATCAGATTCCCAGTTCGGAAAATGTTATGGGGCGTTTTATTGAATACAATAATAATCACAATCGCACTCGAGCAAATATTTAATGAAGGGAAATAGGAAATAATTTCTAATAAGCTCTTCTTCCAAACTCTAAACCAGATAATATGACTGTGCGCTTGGGCGTGTGTGTTGTTTGCAGTGTTTGGCAAAATCAAATAGAAACATATTCGGGACAAAGTGCCCAAGCAAATATTTACATCTGCATGTGGTTGGCTAAAAGTTTTTAATTAAATAAATGCTGCAATTGCACATTGTTGTGTCCCACAACACTTTTGCCGTATTGCTTGCCATTGAATTTAAGAGTACATTTCTCCAATCTTCGACATGCCTCGGCCCCGACTTTCTCATTAGATATGCAAGGCACACAGGCTCGGCTAATTCCTAAACGGGAAAAGAAAAAGACAACTCACTCAAGTTTACTTTTGCCACTGGAAAATTAAGCTGTTGTATCGATAACAGACAACCTTACATTCATACAAAAACACACATATTCTCTTACTACGCACCTGCGGCTGCACGTGTGTGCCTTTATTTCACACCTCAAGTGTGCAAAAAACATTCCCACCAACAGACAAGAGTGAACATATTCTTCAACGAGCCACTGTGGGGCATTCGTGCTTGAAAAGTTTTCTAAACATAACTGCAAGCATTCCACGTCCTTGTCATCGTCTCCTTCTACTCCTTTGCACACATTTCAAATTTGCTAGGTTTTTACCTGTACATGATTGTTGTTGTTGTTTGGGTGCTGCTCTGGTTAATCTGTACTTTTTCTCAGTGCACCACATATGCCCATCATCGCTTGCCAGCGATGGTAACAGTGTTTTCTACATGATTTTCTTCCAGGCACTGACATTGATTAGAAATGCAAATGATTGACAACTATTCACAACAAGGTTAATGCATATATGAACTGCACTAAATACATATCAAATCGCTTGTACTGACAGTAAACAAGATAGAACGTCTGTCAGGACCAACAGTAGTATAATGATTATATCAGGGATGCAAGCCACTGGTTCGGCTCAGTGGCTCACATAGTTTCTGAACCGCTGGATAGGGTCATTTCATGGTTTTTCGAGCTAACTGAAAAGAGACACACATTATGAAATATTATGATTTCTGTCGTAATGTGACCGTTCGATCACTTTGGAAATTTAATTCATATAATCCGTTTAAATATCTATAAAATCGGTAGAAGAATGTCCCACATTTATTATGTCAAGAATACGTACAATGCATCTTACTCAAAAGGGTGTGGATCATGTATTATGTGAGAAAAAACTCTCTTGAGGTGAAGAAATACTGCAGAAAATTGAAAATATTGCCACTTGAGGAAAATACACATATACGACAGGTATATAGATCGCCAGGCAATCGCAGAAGATTTACAGGATATCATGTTGTACGATTTTCGTCTAGTCAGCCTTAAAAGCTATATCGATACGGCATCGCTAAGGATGTAGAGGGTAGGCAAACGATAGAGGAGAGCGATTGCCGTCTTTAGTCTCTTCTGAAAACTGAACCGAACCGTTTTTATTTGTGGTTTTCGGTTCGGTTCAGCAAGTATGAAAGGAAGCTACTTCGATTTGCGGTTCACCAGCTGGAATAAGCGGTTCGGTTCAGAACCTTTTTGCATCCCTGGTTTATAACCCATACAATTTCAACCAGTCCCTCTTGCCTTCGTTGTTGTACACAAAACCATGAATCGCAAATAAGAGTAAAGTTTTTTAAAAAAAAATTAGAGCAAAAATAGTGTCTACAACAACATTCTAATAGGGGAATGCTGCATATAATCGTCAATTCGGTCAAAACTCTTTAAGAAGCCGCGGAATTAAAGTAGACGATTTTAAAGGCTAGCTTGAAAACAACCTAATTTTTTTCATATCCGTCCACTTAAAGTAGATATATATTCTTGATTAGCATGACAAACTGAGTCGATTGGGTTTTGTCCGTCCGTCTTTCTGTTTCTAAGCCGATTTTAAGCTATGAACCTAAAACTTTTTTGCACGGCAATATCTTTTAGCTGCCCACTGCTCATATGTCAAAACTATGCTTACCTCTTGTAGCTGCCATTGGACTTCAACTTGAACTGTATTAAAACTTCGTTCGCTTTGCTTTCTTGTTATTCTCTCTCCATGTTTCTAAACTTTTTTGAAATCAACAGAGTCTTTTTAATAATTTCTATATTATATTTGATGGTTATTCTTTCCTCCGGAATAAACACTCGCCTCTCAACCTCATCAACTTAATTAACTTAATCGACAGCAGCATTCCATTCTCCGCACACCAAAAATCTGTCACGTCACCAAACTTTATCTAACTTGGCCTTAACTTCTGCTATGAATTTCATAACCAACTTGTGTTTCATCATCATGACGATGTCCTTTTAATATTGAATGAAAGCAAATATTTTTATGACCTTGACAAATCAGTTTTTTTGGTTTTTATAATAAGCAGCAGCAACAACGCCAAAACATTCCATACCAAGGCAAATCAATCTAAGAAAAATACACACACACACTATGCGAGGTAAAGTAGAAATTCCGTAGTAAAATTCCATTCAGGTTGGGGAGAAAAAGAATCAGAAGGCTCAAAAAAAATAGAAGCCGTACAAATTCAAACAAAGCCTGAATTGATTTCGGTGCGAGTCATGAGGCCAGGACTATATATATATATATATAGGTTATAGACAGAAGCGTAGCGTAGAAATTTTCAACGCAAGCCAAATCTTTGGTGGGGGCTTTATCCCTCTTATGGTGACACGCCCTTGTGCTCTGTACATATATCAGAAACGCTCATGGGGCGACAAAAAGCGCAAATGTCGTTCGCTTTTGTGAGCCCTGTTTCCTGTTTCGACAACGACACGGCATTTATAAAAATCATACGCACTGTTGTACCAGCAGCACACGACAGCAGCAACGGCAATGTCAATATATTCTTATGGCTTGTCAGGCAACGTTTCGCATACGTAATGTCAATTTTGACAAAAACTGTCAGCTCCTTATTGCTGTTGGGGATCATAAAAACTTCTGGGGGAAGGCTTTGGCCAAAGTCAGAGCCTATCATTAGCACGCTTAATCCACTCTCGGCTGGATGTGCGGTGAGCTGTGAATGATTGCGAGGCAAATAAATCAGTGGGGCATTGTGTCCTTGGACTGCAATCTACACCAAACTAATTGAATTAAAGTAAATATTTTGTGTTGCATCACAACTAGTCTAAAATTGTTCCTTGGGAATCTTTGGCTTTGCATTAAAACTCAATTTGTATGCCAAACCAAGCAGCAGCAGCAACAGCAGTTGGTACTGGCAGCAGTCAAAGTGAAAGCAGAGAACCTGCTGGATAATTTCAATTTGAAAACGCAAATGAAGTGAATGAAACAATGGGTAATCCCACTACATCTGTGTTTTCTGTGCAACTTTGAAGCATCATTTCCACATTTCAATCAACCGGAGCTCGGCACATCAAATCAGAGAAATGGTAACGATGTTGTAACTATGGGAATAAATGTATCCGTTTATTTGTATTTAAATCAGCCGCACACTACGGTTGTACAAGTTCGGCTTAACACAAAATAAAACAATTTGTTTAAGTTTGAAGTTTGGTGGGCTTAAACATTCACCAGAAAACACGCAACATTTATTATTAAAGACACCTTGTTTAATTTATGACACAGAAAAGCAGATATGCTGGTGTATACATTATAGTTCATGAATGACAGAAAGACATTATAAAAGCTGTCAGGGATAGCAGAGGTGATATATGAGCTTTGCGTTTGAAAATGTAAGCCAGAACTACAAATTGTGTATTGAATTTCAAGTTTAGATTGCTTTATCAATCTTAGCTTTAATAAGTTAAGGCATGGTCAAGATCGAATGAACCAACATGTATGCTGGGCAGCATCGAATGGAACAGCGATGGGCATCACTTTACACACCTTAGCAGTTTGGGTGAAATATACAAACTTTGAGAGGGATAAAGTATGTTATAGTTATACTTGTGTTTTCTGACTCTGAGCAAGTTTCCAGTGACTGGTTACTTCACTTTCCATCACCACCACCATGAGCTTACCTAATCATAGTTTAGATAGAACGATCTAAAACAACCATGATTGAGCAGCTGTGCTATAAGCCAAACTAAATCAACTAAAAGTACTTAAAGTTTATATATGTTTCCAGACTTTTCGTTTTATGGTTTTTCACATTTCAGAAATTCTTTGATAACCTAAAGCCCGCACTCATTCTTCAACTCTTGTTCCCACATTTGTTATCCAAATTTGCCTCAGCTTCCTCTATAAATAATATTCCTTTCCTACTTAAAAACAAAATCCAGCTAAACATGCGCCTCATTTTAAATAAACATTTAACATTTTCTCTCTGCATTTATTTTGCTTTTCTTGTTGTTCTGGCTCTCTTGCCTTGTTTGCATATTTCCTAGCGAATTAAAAAAAAAAAAGCGCACAGTTTTGTTGTAGATAAGCTACTCAAAGATTTACGACACAGTCGTCGCTGATGTTGTTGCTGTTTTTGTTTCGGTTGTAGAAAATTCGCTTGGAGAAGCGCATAAACAAGGCCAAAACCATTTCCAACGATTTGGCGTGACAAATCCTGCACGATTTGGAGCTGTCCGTGAGTCTGGCAGACGCAACTTTGTCGCAGATTTATATGCGATGTCAGTGGAAACGGTTTATCACTTTGGCCTAGGCCTGTTCGGGTACCTTTTTTTTTTATTTTTTTTTGATTACACACCCACCCAACTCCCACTCACCAAGCCAATTTCAGGCAAAAGGTTGAACATTTTTGAAGAAAATTCTTTGTAGATTTAGTGCAATTTCATTTACTTTTGTCTTGGCATTTAGTGAGATTTGTTACAGACAGATACACAGAAAAGGCCAAGTGAGAGTTTCTTAAAACGGCTGTCAGAGCCGGAAAGCAAAAGGTTGACATATCCGGGCTTTCATTTCACACAAGATTTAAGCTTAAGACGAATAAGTGGAAGGCGATGGAGGAGACTTTCTGGCACTGTTCTGAAAGATTTTGATACAGACTTAATGCAAGTGATATTTTACACGAGACGTGGTCGAAATGGTTTATGACGGAACAATTGCTGATCTGCAAAACAATCTCTAGTTTAGGGTGCGGGTGTTCTGGGTCCTTCATTTGAACAGAAGGCGCTGATTACTTCACTGGAATAGGTTTTTAGAAAAATCCTGCACACTTCAAAAGAAAGATAATATTGCGGTGATAAAAAAATATTGAAAACTCGCACTTGAATGAAGAATTTAAATTTTACCTCTAAACGATTGATTGATATTGTGTGCATGTCCATGTATATTTGGAAACCTTAGTTAGCGGGAAGGTACAATGGTGAGCTTAGAAGTGTTTGGCGTAAGCCTGCATGGAGCCGCTATTGGTACAGATCTTAGAGGTACACAGAACAAAATATTTATATGATCGAGGGCTCAATATTTTATATTCTCATACCAATTTAAATATCAAACTAATATTTTCGAGCATATATAAATTCATATATATAAATATAAATTTATTGGAAATAACAACAAAAAACACTATCTGCATTAACTCGGTTTTTTTGACTTTATCTCTCCTTGACTGAGAATCGAGTGTGGTCACACTTTAATATTTCGTTACGTTTCTCAAAGTGTAACACTATTTGTCTGTCGCCATCTTCACATTTTCTATACGTTCCTTTCTCTTTAAAATCTAAATGATATTTTGAAAAACAATATGTCATCATATTTTACAACAATATGTA
>JAWNNM010003035.1:0-15637 GCA_035044965.1 Lordiphosa andalusiaca
ATTGTTCAAAGCAGCAATATAGCTTGTGGCGCATTTTAAATCTGAGGTCAATTATTAACAAAAACTCTGTTAAAAATTGTACAACAAAAAGTAATGCGATGTTTAAACACCTTAGCCGCGCAACTTGTTGATAATTCAAAGCTTAGCCGACAATACGATCGCTAAGGAAAAGTTACCTTATATTAAGGTGACTATTACCTCAAATATAAGCTGAAGGAACATTTTAACATCTCTTAAATGAACGGGCTTTTTAGGGTAACTTGACCCTAAATCGTACGTATCGACAATGTTCAATTAAACGCTCACTGAGTGCCGCCGTTCCCTTAGCGAGATTGTCCGATATTTTAGTATTCACCTAAAAAGGCTGCCTGGAAATGAGTCTGTAAACACACTGACCAGACTAGACACAACTAGCTGTTACACGGAAAAGTCGAAACACCGCACTCCGAAAAGAACGGCGCTCAAATGGCGTAGAATTTTAACCATTTTGTACTTCAAATGGGTCATGGGTTGGACCCCGCCTCGGAACATCTAATGAAAAAGATTTTTCTTTTAATAAACTTGCTCACGTGGTCACCTTTACTAGCAATTGCCGCCAACTATGAAAAAGCTTCTCAAACTTTGCAGTTCGGATTTGGCGTTAAACTGTGAACTGTATTCTAATTTCATGTGTGAAAATTAGAGGCACACAAGGCAAAAGATTGAAAAATGCTCAGCCTTTGTTTTATTTATTTTTATTCATTCCTAGGTGTGCTTCAATTGAGTACGAAAGAAATTTAGAAATGAGAACCACGTTCTTGAATCAAGAACATTTTGTACTTAAAGTGAGATGGGAGATTCAATAATAGACAGTTCTTAGTTCAAGTACAATACACGTTAGATTGAGTACCAAATATAGTAGACTTTAAATGTTGGCTCCAAAAAGTGCTGTTCTTCAAATTCCCGACTAGTTTACTTTTCACACTTTTAATTTGAAATGGTGTTAAATTCCAGCGTTAATTTGAACTTGTTTTTTAGACAATTCATGACTCTTGGATATTTCCACACCATTATTATGGCAGATCTTGCAGATTTCAGCAAAAAGGAGGAGGAGGAGAAAACGGAAACGGATTAAAGACAAAGAACTCTTAGGTATCTTTATCATTATTCCTTCCAAAATTCAGTAGTGAAGACCCCCCTAGTGTCTAATGAGGTTTTCAACCTGACCTCACCCAGTTTATGAGAAAATTAAACCCTCTTTATACTGGTGATACATCTATTTTTTACAGTCCACTTAAAAATAAACTTCACACCTTAATCATTTGTCTGCATGGATTTCCATATTTGTATCATGTCAAAGAAATTTAATAACACAGAAATATTGCACAACTGACTGACAAAGTTTGGCCATTAAAATATCAGTTACAAAATCACATTCTAAATTGACGCGGCATACAGACAACCGCGACAACTAGTCTAAAAAAAATTCAAAACCATGATACATTTATCCAAAAACATAAAAGAACAAAAAAGTGGCATGAATTTAAATGCAATTCCATTGGCCGTGCCTGCAGCACATGATGGCCATCCGGCTGAAGGATGAGGAGGCAAACAAACGAATTTTATTGCAATATTGCGACAAATTTTAATAAAAATTTAGAAATTTCAATTTATTTAGCACTCTGCCTTTGGCATTAGACGGTACGTGCATTTTTGATTTTCTTTTTTTTTCGTTGTTCTTTGATTTGTTGCAGCTGCGTAAAATTGGTCAGCAAAAACGGCAATGGACACTGGACGTGATTCGATTTTGTTTTTTTTTTATGTGTCTTAGTCAGCAGAAATGTTTTGTAAATCCTTGAATTTAAATCCCTAACGAAATTAGCTGGGTAGAAAAAGGGTGATAAACTATAATTCTGTAAAATATCAGTGCTGATTTCAGCCTTGAATTCGAAAACACGGCATTCGAAGTGACCGACAGGGGCTGTGACATATTGAAGTTATGTTTTGTAAAGAGTAAGGAAACAAGTAAGAAAGTCGGCCAAGCCCGACTTTAACAAGCTCTGTACCTCCCAAAGTTTGTATTTGTCACACAAAGTCTTAAGGTATGGAAATTGCAGCCCATCTCTGTTCCAGCTGGAATTTGGTTTCCCTATAGCTCGACTACTATTCGTCAACATTTATTTGGCGGATCGATAAATTACACTAATAACTAAATATGTATAGAAGGTACGAACCTTTTATCTATAAAATTGTGGGAGATATGACAATCTAATCAAATGTCGGGGGCGACAGAGGGCGTGGCAAAAAAAATTAATGTTTGATTTCAGTCCCATACATGTTAAAGCTTGTACCTCCGGTACAGAGTACAAAAATATCACCTATATAGAACCTACGATGAGAAACGAATCACACAATAAGCGTATCTCCTGTTCCTGTACAATGTTGGAAGAGGTGAATGAAAATGCCAATTTAATCCACTGAGTACCAAAATTAGGAACTATTATCGAACTAATTTGAGTAGCTCCCTCATATACCCAGTTTCTGCATCCAGCTAGTTCCCCAAAGAAGATGTCTGCTGCTGTGACTTCCTCCGTCCTCGAACAAGGGGTGCCTGCGCTGTAAACGCTTTGATGTTGCTTTCCGCGTTGCCGAGGACTCTCGCCTAACGAAATTGCAACAACAACTTTCGTATGTGTCACTTGCTAAATTGAAGGCAACAGAAAAACAGATGCGCGCTGCCTGCAGAGTTGATTCTGTTTTTGTATTTTACATCAGACAGCCACAAGCTCACACCCACATAGCATTAGGCACATACTAGTTTTTTCTTTCTGTTTCTTTGTAGTTAGTAAAAAAAAAATTATTGTTTACTTGTGTTAGTGTCTGCTCGAGCACTACACTCAGGGAAAAAATACAGAATTTCATTCTTGAATCAAGAATGTTTGATGTCAAAAGTTCGATAAGAATGAAAATTTTTGATCCAAGTATGAATTTTTGATACCGTTTTTCTTGATCCAAGAGCTCTAATACTTGATCCAAGTTCTAAACATTCTCAAATTAGGTATTCTAAGTTATTGACGAATTAAGTGCTAAACATACTCAAATTTCAAGACTGCCCATTCTTGAACCTAGAGCATAGTACATTGCATTCTAGTATCAAGAGCTCAGTCGAACAGCCGTGTTTTCATGCCAGCAATGTTATAACTGCTTGGGAATTCCAAAGCAAAAAGACTGCAAAAATCAATGGCGCTTTCCGCTTGGTAGTTTCTCCACACACCCCTCTTCCACGAAAAACCAAACTGTGAGAGAGGACCCAACGCTATTCTCTCAAATGTGCTGGCTCTCCTCACTCAGTTTAATTACTGAGAACAAATTTAGGCGGCTATGGCTATGGCCATAGGGGCAATGGCTGGCCAGGCCTGATTTAGATCGAGTTCAAGATCGAAACTCTTGAAAATTTAAGAACTAATGGATTTGTTTTCCAAGAACGTTTGTACTTAAAAGATTCGTTTTGCTTGTCTGGTATACGCTAATTCCTCCCCTTTGCTTAGGCAACTAATTAAACAAGAAATGTTAAAATGAAACCAATTAACTCTTAACATAATTAAAAACCTACCCAACTGGACCAAAGATTCAATAAATCAATACGACTGGTTAAGCCTGCTTCCGCTTCACCGTACCCCGTAATCAAAATCCAGCTACCGGCTTACCCATTCGCACACTTAACACGCCTTGTTAAAATACTCCTTCTCCTCACTTAATTGAAAATGATCGCGTAAACAGGTTCCCCTCCTTGGGCAATTACCTGAAGTGGCAGTTAGCCACTACAAACAAGACTAACCTAAGTAGACACTTAGTTGGCATTACAAAACGCCCACAGTAGAGACTCCTTGGAAGCGGACTAACAATGTTGTTGCCACCGCTTCAACAAATTGTAGTCACTGCGCCTGCGCGCGCACTCCTGCACAGCTGCATCGCCTGTCAGCTCTAATCTAAATAAGCGATTTGTCTGCGCATAACTTGCGCTTTAACCGGATTGCCAGCCTGGGTCCAGCTCTGGGTTTAAATAATAATTTGTATAATTTATACGTGGAACTCTTAGGAATTTTTGTCAGGCGATAGCTTCTTATGGTGAGGGCTAGTCTGATTTATCTGGCATAGCCGGAGAATGTCTTTGGGGGGATGGGGAACTTCTGCATAGTTTGTATATGTGCGGACTTTTTGATTGCAGTGAAATAATTGTGTGAGACTTCCTTCGCCTGGGGCTAGCCAAGTAAGTCCCACCGGGTCTTTTGTCTTTCATCAAGTGTGAGTCACTTCAGTCGTTTCTAATTGCTTATTTATGTACATACACGTAGGTACCAGCTTAGCACAAATGTTAATGACCTTAAGCTGACGCTTTCCGAGTCTCTCTCCCTCTAATCAGTCGCCTCACAAGACAATTTCCAAGTCGAAATGGTTGCTTTGACTGAGTCTGGGTCTGGGTCGCATTTAAATGCGAGCTTCCAGCAAATCTGTGGGAATTTAATTATATCCCTAGAACAACGATTCAAACGAGCAAATCAAGTGCCGCCTGTGGTTGCCTCATTGTCGGGGCATACATTTGTGTTGGCTCCTGCTGCTGCTGCTGTTGTTGTTGTAATTGGTATTTCATTGGGCGAACGGAGAGGACAAAAGTAGTCCTTCCATTCAACTGCTCGAAGGTTATGTGACTTCATTTACAGGCAAACTTTAAAGTGTAAGGAATTGTGCCTGGTCGTGTTGTAATTGTTATTATTCTTGTGGCATTGTTGCAGCTTAATTGGAAATATTGTAAATGGATGTGTGCGCGCCTTTGTTTGAGTGTGTACAGTTATAGCCTGAAAGCATTCTTGTGCGCCACTCCTGCTCTCTTTCTCTCACTCTCTTTTACTGTTTTTAAATGAAATTAATTGAAGGCCCACAGGCCACACACACACACACTCACACACTCCTTTTCTTTTATGCATATTAATTTTTACGCCTAATATCTGCGGGCTATTGATGCAGTGCCTCAATTATGTGTATGTAACAGAGTAATCTATAAAGGACAATGTATA
The DNA here is from genome assembly GCA_035044965.1 of Lordiphosa andalusiaca. Lineage (NCBI taxonomy): Eukaryota > Metazoa > Arthropoda > Insecta > Diptera > Drosophilidae > Lordiphosa > Lordiphosa andalusiaca. The sequence continues at coordinate 5,055 of JAWNNM010003035.1, forward strand.
AATGTGTTGCAACCGCCTTATTGCAAATGCCCAGCTAGTAGCCTCCTGCGCTGGTTGCATCCAATTGGCCTGTGGACCAACAGCTAAGCCGCGTGCGGGACCCTTTAAGACCGTAGCTCTTGCGGGATGGGGGGGTTGTTGCTGCCGCTGCAGATCTCTACTACATTTGATTTTATTTTAGAGTCCCTTCTGAATCTACCTAAATGAGACGATCCTCAATCAAAAATAAACACCAACCTGGTTAAGAAGGGTTCTAACTGATAGCTAAACCAAGGCAAAAACTTAAATGGAAAAAAAATATTAAAGCACACTCTTATTTCGGAAAATAGGGAGCAGTGGACTTTGGTGTTGTTTGCCACGCTCCGCTTTCTGCACCCACCCAACCATGGTCTTCCCGGTGGTAGTTCTCGGAAGACCCCAATATTTGTTAGGTATTCATTTCAAATTATGTTCCCATGTCCACGGAAAAAAATAAGTCTCTAGAAATTCATTTTCAATTCGATATTTAATACCCTAAATTCATTTGGTATGGGTATTTCCATTTACTTCCATGGGTTAACAATCGGTTCATATGATTTGTGCTTAGATGCTAAACTTCTCAAACTGCCCTCGTATGGCGTGAATAGTACATTTCATTTTTAAGAAAACGGGAAATTTATCATAATTAATTGGCGGTAATGAGGAATATAATATAGAGGTTTAATCAAAATAAAATCTAAGAAAATAGAAGGAAAATTTAATGGACATATTCTTCGTATCGTTCAATGTTTAAAATCTTTTGTTTTGGATGTCGCTGATCACCATGCGCGCATGCTTTGTTTTCGTAAGCCAGCAACCACACACCTTCTTATCGGGATTCCGTTTCGTTACTGCTGGGGCAGATCCATAATCAAAACAAACGACGCAAACGGTCTTGCGAGGGTTTTGCGAAACAAACCAAAAGCAACCGCACTTTAGCTCCTGAACCAACAGTAAATTATATAAAGCTGGCTTGGCCACTCATGCCAATGTAAATGATTGATTTATATACTTGATAAACAGCGGTAAACCCACAGGTTACCCACACAAGGCAATACTGAACCGGAGTTCAGAATTGGTAGGGGCGCTCTTTATATAATTTACTCCCGTTCACAGCTGTGGGTTATGTGGAATATCGGAAAATAAAATGTGAAATAATCAGCTGGTACCAACTCACCCGGTTTAATTCCGATGAAGCGCTCCATGGGTTTTAAATGATCATTGTGGGGATTAGTTTTGGTTTTGGTTCCTAAATAGGTTTAAATTAGAAATCACTTCACAATTATTATTTCCGCTTCGACAAAAAAATAAATCAAAATTTTAATTCAGACTTGGGACGTCAGCCCCAGCGTGGGTTGGCGTGTGGGTGGTAGCCATACAGTTTGACAAGCACTGAAACAACCTTACTTGGTTGCTTTACACACGCGTATGTATGATCACTGACATGTACATAGTTTTCGCACAGAATTTATTTAACCCTTTTCTTTGTTGTTGCTTTTTCCTCTCTATTCTCTGGCAATTCTTAAACTTTTTGAGGAAAACTTATAGACATTTGTACACCGTCGTTAATTTCTTAATCACTGCCTCGTTCGGTGAGAGAATTGATTAAGTATTGCCTCTTAGGCCAGACGACACTTTTGTTGAGACGGCAAGTTAACATTCGAGGGATTACACGTTGTTGACCAATATCACTGAATTTCCGGCATGCTTTGCTCCTAGATTCGCTGTAAGTGTGTGCTGGCCACTGCAGACTGTTCCAACGAAGCAAAAAGCTGGGTGCTCCCACAACGGCCTCTCTCTAGTCGGGGAGATGTACTCTGCTTGTACCCTCTGCCCACATACACAGATGGGGGGGCGACGTGGTAGTCTCACTGGGACCCAAATTGAGACTAAACCAGCCGTTTCCCCAAGAGATATTGTCCGCAAAACCTTGGAAATCAAGAAAACTGGTTAAGCCTTGAACCCAATGGGTCTTGGTTCCAATATATGTCTATATATACTTGGGTATATATATAAATATATATTTTCACTAATATTGCTTTGAACTTTTACTTACGAAGCAAAAAATAAGGTGTCGGGCGTTTAGCCCCTTGCCGATGAAGCTCAGAAAAATAGTTTATAAGCCTCTGTTGCTTAGGATGGCTTACTTTTTCGCCGATTAATTTTTACTTAGGCTTAGGTTCAATCCTCGTTTGCGGGAGCTTATTCCCTCTGCTCTGGTTGAGTTCTCGAAACAGAAAGACAGAGCACCGGAACTGGCAGTTGAGAGGAACCTCAGTATGGCTGAATTGAGAGCCACTTGACAGTTGGCCTCTTGCGATATCGTTATCGTTACTGATTATTATCAGAGGCGATTATCTCAAGAATGGGTTGGTGTCTTGAATAAAGCCGCCAAACTTGAATTTAAGCCTTAACGGATTAATTGAACATTTTAATTTCTAATGTCTAAACCAACTGAATTAATGTTTGGAATCAGATAAAATGATATCAAATAGATCTTGAGGGGCTTACTATGCGAACATTACAACCACAGATAATCTGAAGAGTTTACGAGGCACGATTAGCTGGAATCAGCTTTTGATGTCCTTCGCATGGAAAGTTCCAATCTCTCTTCCTTGTAAGGTCTCTAGCAGATAAAATGAATTTCCCAGCTTCTTCTTGACGCGACATTTCGAAAACTGAGGTCCCAACTTCTTGTTAAAATTTTGGCTGAAATTACTTAAATAAAAATTTCGTTTGAAAACCTCTTGGCCAATTCTAAAGGACACTGGATTCGATCTGAGATTGTATTGCCGCACATTTCGTTCGTACGCCTCTCTGCTGTTTTTCTTTATATCCTGCCTCAACAATGCTAATTGATCAGCTCTTGCGAGCATGGTAGATTCTTCCAGCATGGAAATTTTCTTCAAGAGCTTATAGTCCTCTCCATGGTTAATCATATTAACCCCGAACAACGCCTTATAAGGGGAGCAACCAATCGATTGGTGCAATGAAGAACGCAACGCAGATGAAATACTAGGCAGGTGCTGATCCCATTCAGTTTGGTCAGCTAGAAGATACGAGCGGATTGCTGCCAACAATGAGCGGTTTACTCTCTCCGCAGCGTTACTTTGGGGGGAGTAAAGGGCTGTAAAGATATGCCGAATACCAAACTTGGTCAACAGAGCTTCAAATTCATTGGATTTGAATTGCGATCCATTGTCGCTAATTATCGACTCTGGAACGCCAAACTCTGCAAAGATCCTTTGACTCAAAAACTCATTGATCAAGGACGTGGTTAACTTTTTTAATGGACACAGCCAATGATACCTACTAAAATGGTCGAGAACGATCAACAGTCCGATGTGACCCTTCTTGCTGCGCGGATAAGGGCCCAAAAGATCAATGTAAAGCCGTTGGAATGGTCTACATGATACACTTTGTTCTCCCATAGGCGGACGCAATGTTATATTCGGAGCTTTCGCTTCTTTACACACATCACACGTGCGTACATAGTCTCGAGCCTGTTTAGACAATCCTGGCCAAAATAGGTGTCTTCTTAACCTTTCAATGGATTTCTGCATTCCTCCATGAGCAGATACAATACTATCATGCGCTTGGCGGATCGCATTTTCTCGCAATTTTTCCGGCACCCACAGTTTCCAACGATCAGAGTCCTGATCTACGTTTCCTAAAGGATGCTCGGTTCGGATATAGACAAACTTGTCTGCAACACGCAAATCCGGAAATTTGTCAGTATTCTCTTCGACTCTTGATTTTAATTCTAAATACTCCTGATCGAGAAAAGCAGACGATTCTAAATCAATCTCCGGTCCTATAAGTTCTACGCCCTCAATATCATTTTCGCAAATCCGTGACAAAGCGTCAGGCACAATATGGTCCTTTCCCTTGCGATGGGATATAGTGAACTTAAAAGCCTGTAAGCGAAAGATCCAGCGAGCTAGTCGACCAGATACATTCTGCTGTCTCATCAGCCAGAGTAGGCTAGAATGATCCGTCACTACCTCAAATGGCTGCATTTCCAAATAACAGCGGAACTTTTCGATTGCCAATATTACGGCAAGGCATTCGCGTTCTGTAACGCTATAGTTCCTCTGTGATTTGGATAACTTTTTGGACATAAAAGCTAAGGGCCTTTCTTCTCCACTGTCGGACAACTGCACGAGCACAGCTCCAATGCCGTAGTCGCTGGCATCACAGTGTAGGAAGAACTTTCGATCAAAATCAGGATTCTGAAGTACAGGAGCGGAAGTAAGAAGAGTTTTTAGATTCTCCATAGCCGATTGAGCTTCCGGAGACCAATTAAACCTTTTCTTAGTCGATAGGACTTCCGTAATTGGAAATGTGACTTCCGCAAAATTTTTAATAAAGCGTCTGTACCAACTACACACCCCGAGGAAACCTCGTACCTGTTTTATATTTTTGGGTGTTGGCCAGTTCAAAACACAGGAAATTTTTTCCGGGTCCGTAGCTATCCCTCCGCTTCCGATCACATACCCTAAGTAGTTTACTTTCGTGACGCAGAATTGGCTTTTAGCCACGTTTAAAGTAAGATTAGCCTTTCGAAATTGATCGGCTATTCGAACTAACACTGATAGATGGGATTCGAAATCTTCGGATACAATGCATAAATCGTCTAAGTAGCCAAAGACGCAATGGCGCAAGTCTGGAGGAATTAACTCATCCATGAGGCGGCACATTGTTGACGGCGCATTACAAAGCCCAAAGGGCATAACACTGAATTGAAACAGAGATCTGCCTGGTACTGTGAAAGCAGTCAATTGCTTCGCTTCTTCTGTTAGCTCAATCTGCCAGTAGGCATCTTTGAGATCCAATTTGGAAATCAAATTTGCCTTTGGAAGACGAGCGAATATGCCATCTAAACTTTGCAAAGGGTACGCGTCCTTTTTCGTGAATTCGTTCACTTTTCTCGCGTCTAAGCATAAGCGAACCTTATTGGGCTTTACGACCATTCGCATAGGCGAACTCCACGCACTTTGCGAGGGCTCAATCACCCCTAAGCTCAACATTCGATCGATTTCGGAATACATTAGTTTCTCGACTGCCGGACTTACTGGGTAATGCCGTTGCTTTACGGGCTTGGCATCTCCGATATCGATGTGATGCTTAATTAAAGCCGTACGTCCTAACCCTTGTTTCTCAAAATTTGGAAACAGGTCCTTTACAGTTTCCAGCTGCCTTAGCTGACTGTCGGACAAAGGATATTTATCTAAAGCTGGCTCTTCTATACCGTCAGAATTCGATACGGAGCTAATAATTCCGGGAGCTAATGCAAATAGATGCCAGAAATCTATTCCTAAGATCAGTCTTTGTGCTATAGAAGGGATCACGTAAAGGTCGATTTCCTTCTCTTGATCTTTGTACTTCATTAGCACACGAAGGATTCCAAGTACCTGATGTGGCTTGGCATCAGCTGTACGTACTTGTGACACAATAGGTTTAAAATTTGAAAACTCAGAAAAATTTTCTTGGGCTAGTGCTGAACCGATACAACTAATATTTGCTCCGCTATCGAGCAGTCCTAATTCGGAGAAATTCAGGAACGAAACACTAGCATAACTACGTCTATCAATATTACTTTGAAAAATAGTAGAAACAAGAAGATGTTTCTTTGACTTAATCACACCGAAATATTTTCGCATGCGGATAGTATTACGTCGGCTCTTTTTCATATGGCCTGAAAAAATTCTATCTCTAACTAAATAATAGTTTCTTAACCTCTCATGGTAAGGTAGAAAATTCCGTTTACCTTCATTTTTATTGTCTTCATTGACTTCATGCTTGCGATCTAGAACTTTAACGACTTTACTGGCTAAATTCGGGTTAATTTCTACTTTTGGGGCATCCTCCCTTGATTGGATGACCCCGCCTGTCGGTTTTCCGATCTGCGCTTACAGGTTGGACAATTCGGCTTATAAATTTGGGGAGCTCCACAACCATAACAGAAGATGCGTCTCTCTGCCACGCAATCTTCCCACATGTGTCCTGGAGCTTCACAATTCCAACAAACTATCTTATTCGGGCCTATTCTATTGACTGCTGCAATTTCTAGTTCGCCATCACTGATTGGACTATCCTCGTTTGGCTCTTCATCAAGGGCGTATACGCGATATGTGCCTGATTCTTTCGCTTTTGGTGGCGCTGGGCGTAGTCTACCAATTTCTTTGAGAAAATTTTCTCGTTTCCATTTCGACCAATTCCTCCTCAGCAAAGCTTACAGACAATTTATCCATGAGCTTACAAACTGCCTCATAGAAATAATCGAATGACTCTCCGGGTTTTTGTTTGCGAGAACGTATCTGTTCTCTCAACTCGGTAACAGACCGACTCTCACGATATTGTTCACGCAAAGCTAAGCAAAATTCAGTCCAGGTAAATGTTTTTACCCTTTTATGAAATCGCCAAAACCAACTACTGGCTTTGCCTATCAGCAGCTGATGAATGTTTTTATTCAATAACTCAAAATCGTTATCAAGGTTTTCTTGAGTTAAGATTTTCACTCGATACAAGAACTCCTCGACTGATAAACCATCAGGGGTACCATCAAATCTGACTCCCCATTTTTGGAGTATATCGGCTATTTTATGGGAGCTTAATACTTCCCTAAAATTTGAGGACCTAGCACTTCGCTGACTAGATTGAGTCTCTACAGCTGATGCCTGCTCTGGGGCCGTCCCTATACTGGATACGTTTATTGAGGCTAAAACACGAGATACTGTCTCTTTGACTATCGACTCAAAATTCTCCAATGGATTATTTTCTTCTGGCTGTTGAGCTCGAGGTCGGCGAGGTCTGCCTTTCTTGCGAGGTGCATTTCTATTTTGTTGCCTACGTGGCACTGCTCCTTGATTGGTGGGAGTGCTTCCCACAGGAGGTATATTACCATGGCTAGGACTTGTTGCTTCTCCTTCCGGATGATTTAAGGACCCTCCGGCCTGATCATCGGCGTTTTCTAACGCTCTAGCTAACGAGCGAGTACAAAGACGTGTTGCTGGCGGGGGAACTTTCTGTGTATTTTTCTTTGGTTTGGGGGAATGGTTTCCCACTACATACTTCAAATCTTTAGGATGAACAAGCTTAAAACAGCTTGGACATTCCTTTTGGGTTTTTACTCGATTCTCAATGCAAATTTTGTGGAACACGTGCTGACATTTGGTGATAGCACAAGGCTGCGTATCTTCCATACGTTCACCACAAATAATGCATGCGTTTTGATCAGCCTCAGACTGATGCTGCTCTGTATTTTCGTCAAAACTATGATTGACTGGCATAATTCATAAAAAAAAATTTCCGTTGACATAATTGGGAGACATAAAATAAAATGAATACAATTTTTTTCCAAAATTAAGAGTGGAGGATGAATTAAATTTGGGCTATTGAAACTACTGGCTTTCCTGTGATCCTTAGTGGCTAAACTTCAATTGATCGATATTCCGCGGACAAAGATACACATGCGCATAAACTTTTGTGTTCCAGCAGAACAAAAGATTCAAAAAAAATTAAACACAATCGGTATCACTATAGAAACCAAGGTCATGAAACACAATGAATAAATTCAAGCAAAAGTAATGCTACGCAAAAATCTTGATACCAATAATTTCGGTCGATAGTATTCAAATACTCAAACACTCGAATTCCAGAAATGTATAAAAAGTAATTACTCAAGTCAAAACAAATTCTAAACTAATTCATTAAATTCCAATCGAAGACAAACGAGCTGTTAATTTGATATAGTGTTGTATGCGACCGCTCTCTTGCTACAGGAAATCTACTCAACTAGGGCCATCCTAATTTATTATAAATATACCTTCCAGCAAAATAGTTGATGTTAATTGGTCAAAATGTGTTCCTTTTCCAAAGAATAGGTTTTCAATGTTAGGCAATTTGTTCGGTCGAAATAATTTCGCATACGCAAAGATCATCGAAATCCAGAGGCCAAAACCTAACACTTGATCAGTTTGCAACACTTCTATCAAATTTGGGACCACAACTATGACCTGAAAAACTCATCATAGCTGCCTGCCCCACGTTCGGGCGCCAAAAATACTTATGTAGCAACCGCCTTATTGCAAATGCCCAGCTAGTAGCCTCCTGCGCTGGTTGCATCCAATTGGCCTGTGGACCAACAGCTAAGCCGCGTGCGGGACCCTTTAAGACCGTAGCTCTTGCGGGATGGGGGGGTTGTTGCTGCCGCTGCAGATCTCTACTACATTTGATTTTATTTTAGAGTCCCTTCTGAATCTACCTAAATGAGACGATCCGCAATCAAAAATAAACACCAACCTGGTTAAGAAGGGTTCTAACTGATAGCTAAACCAAGGCAAAAACTTAAATGGAAAAAAAATATTAAAGCACACTCTTATTTCGGAAAATAGGGAGCAGTGGACTTTGGTGTTGTTTGCCACGCTCCGCTTTCTGCACCCACCCAACCATGGTCTTCCCGGTGGTAGTTCTCGGAAGACCCCAATATTTGTTAGGTATTCATTTCAAATTATGTTCCCATGTCCACGGAAAAAAAATAAGTCTCTAGAAATTCATTTTCAATTCGATATTTAATACCCTAAATTCATTTGGTATGGGTATTTCCATTTACTTCCATGGGTTAACAATCGGTTCATATGATTTGTGCTTAGATGCTAAACTTCTCAAACTGCCCTCGTATGGCGTGAATAGTACATTTCATTTTTAAGAAAACGGGAAATTTACAAAATAAAATCTAAGAAAATAGAAGGAAAATTTAATGGACATATTCTTCGTATCGTTCAATGTTTAAAATCTTTTGTTTTGGATGTCGCTGATCACCATGCGCGCATGCTTTGTTTTCGTAAGCCAGCAACCACACACCTTCTTATCGGGATTCCGTTTCGTTACTGCTGGGGCAGATCCATAATCAAAACAAACGACGCAAACGGTCTTGCGAGGGTTTTGCGAAACAAACCAAAAGCAACCGCACTTTAGCTCCTGAACCAACAGTAAATTATATAAAGCTGGCTTGGCCACTCATGCCAATGTAAATGATTGATTTATATACTTGATAAACAGCGGTAAACCCACAGGTTACCCACACAAGGCAATACTGAACCGGAGTTCAGAATTGGTAGGGGCGCTCTTTATATAATTTACTCCCGTTCACAGCTGTGGGTTATGTGGAATATCGGAAAATAAAATGTGAAATAATCAGCTGGTACCAACTCACCCGGTTTAATTCCGATGAAGCGCTCCATGGGTTTTAAATGATCATTGTGGGGATTAGTTTTGGTTTTGGTTCCTAAATAGGTTTAAATTAGAAATCACTTCACAATTATTATTTCCGCTTCGACAAAAAAATAAATCAAAATTTTAATTCAGACTTGGGACGTCAGCCCCAGCGTGGGTTGGCGTGTGGGTGGTAGCCATACAGTTTGACAAGCACTGAAACAACCTTACTTGGTTGCTTTACACACGCGTATGTATGATCACTGACATGTACATAGTTTTCGCACAGAATTTATTTAACCCTTTTCTTTGTTGTTGCTTTTTCCTCTCTATTCTCTGGCAATTCTTAAACTTTTTGAGGAAAACTTATAGACATTTGTACACCGTCGTTAATTTCTTAATCACTGCCTCGTTCGGTGAGAGAATTGATTAAGTATTGCCTCTTAGGCCAGACGACACTTTTGTTGAGACGGCAAGTTAACATTCGAGGGATTACACGTTGTTGACCAATATCACTGAATTTCCGGCATGCTTTGCTCCTAGATTCGCTGTAAGTGTGTGCTGGCCACTGCAGACTGTTCCAACGAAGCAAAAAGCTGGGTGCTCCCACAACGGCCTCTCTCTAGTCGGGGAGATGTACTCTGCTTGTACCCTCTGCCCACATACACAGATGGGGGGGCGACGTGGTAGTCTCACTGGGACCCAAATTGAGACTAAACCAGCCGTTTCCCCAAGAGATATTGTCCGCAAAACCTTGGAAATCAAGAAAACTGGTTAAGCCTTGAACCCAATGGGTCTTGGTTCCAATATATGTCTATATATACTTGGGTATATATATAAATATATATTTTCACTAATATTGCTTTGAACTTTTACTTACGAAGCAAAAAATAAGGTGTCGGGCGTTTAGCCCCTTGCCGATGAAGCTCAGAAAAATAGTTTATAAGCCTCTGTTGCTTAGGATGGCTTACTTTTTCGCCGATTAATTTTTACTTAGGCTTAGGTTCAATCCTCGTTTGCGGGAGCTTATTCCCTCTGCTCTGGTTGAGTTCTCGAAACAGAAAGACAGAGCACCGGAACTGGCAGTTGAGAGGAACCTCAGTATGGCTGAATTGAGAGCCACTTGACAGTTGGCCTCTTGCGATATCGTTATCGTTACTGATTATTATCAGAGGCGATTATCTCAAGAATGGGTTGGTGTCTTGAATAAAGCCGCCAAACTTGAATTTAAGCCTTAACGGATTAATTGAACATTTTAATTTCTAATGTCTAAACCAACTGAATTAATGTTTGGAATCAGATAAAATGATATCAAATAGATCTTGAGGGGCTTACTATGCGAACATTAC